>NAJI01000186.1:240111-302681 GCA_002179835.1 Calonectria leucothoes
ACACCTGCTGGCTCCGGCTCCTACGGCAGCCCTGGGTCGTCTGGCTCTGACTCTTCTGGAAACACGCCTGGGTCCGGCTCTGCCCCCTCTGACACTCCTGCTGGCTCTGCCCCGTCCAGCACACCTGCTGGCTCCGGCTCTTCTGGCAGCCCTGGATCATCTGGCTCTGGCTCTGGTACACCTGCTGGCTCCGGCTCCTATGGTAGCCCTGGGTCGTCTGGCTCTGACTCTTCTGGAAACACGCCTGGGTCCGGCACTGGCCCGTCTGGCACACCTGCTGGCTCCAGCCCATCCAGCAAGCCTGGTGGCTCCGGCTCTTATGGCAGCCCTGGGTCGTCTGGCTCCGGCTCTTCTGGCACACCTGGCGGCTCTGGCTCCTCCGGTACACCCGGTGGCTCTGGCTCTCCTGGTAGCCCAGGCTCCCCCGGCACTGGCCCGTCTGACACGCCTGCTGGCTCTGCCCCGTCTAGCACACCTGTTGGCTCCGGCTCTTACGGTACACCTGGATCGTCTGGCTCTGGCTCCTCTGGAAACCAGCCTGGTTCCGGCTCTGGTGCCTCTGGCTTCACTACCAGCACCACATGGGGCAGCGTAAACACAGCCACCCCTTATGCCCCTGGCGCTGGCCGTACCGCCACAACAAGCTGGGGTAGCATCAACACCCCAGGAGTTGGCGGCGGTGCCTCCTCTGGCGCTGCTAACAACGGTACTGTGCCTGGAAACACCGGCTCTGGCTCCGGCACACCTGGTGGCTCCGGCTCTTATGGTAGCCCCGGATCATCAGGCTCTGGTTCTTCTGGCACACCTGGTGGCTCTGGCTCCTCTGGCACACCTGGTGGCTCTGGCTCCTCTGGTAGCCCCGGCTCCTCTGGCTCCTCTGGTAGCCCCGGCTCCTCTGGCTCCTCTGGTAGCCCCGGCTCCTCTGGCTCCTCTGGTAGCCCCGGCTCCTCTGGCTCCTCTGGTAGCCCCGGCTCCTCTGGCTCAGGCTCGGGTTCATCTGGCTCTGGCACTGGCACTTCCACCACCTGCACTGAAGAATCGGTCCCTGGAAGCACTGGTATCGGTTCCTCTGGAACTCCCGGGTCCGGTAGCGGCAGCTCTGGTAACACTGGCGGCGGCTACACTGGCTCTGGATCGTCTGGCAGCTCTGGATCAAAGGGGTCCAACACAAGCGGCGGTCAGAGCTCGGGCTCAGGAAACTCTGGCACCGGCTCTGGTTCTTCTGGATCTGGTAACTCAGGCAACTCTGGCTCTGGCTCTTATGGCAACACTGGTAGCTCTGGATCCTCTGGCAACACTGGTTCTTCTGGTAGCTCTGGCTCCTCTGGCAACACCGGTTCTTCTGGCAACACTGGTTCCACTGGTAGCTCCGGCAACACTGGCAGCACTGGCTCTTCGAGCAACTCGGGCAACACCGGTTCTTCTGGCAGCTCTGGCTCCTCAGGAACATCTGGCTCGTCCGGCAACACTGGTTCGTCCGGCAACACTGGTTCGTCCGGATCCTCTGGCACATCTGGAAGCTCAGGTAACACTGGCTCCTCTGGTTCTTCGGGAACATCTGGCTCGTCCGGCAACACCGGTTCTTCAGGCAGCTCTGGCTCGTCCGGCAACACCGGTTCTTCAGGCAGCTCTGGCTCCTCTGGCAGCTCAGGTAACACTGGCTCCACCGGCTCTTCCGGCTCCTCTGGAACTTCTGGCGGCTCCGGCACCTGGGGAGGCTCTGGCTCTGGATCGGGAGTCGTCGGCGGCTCTGCCTCTGGGTCTGGCGGCATCGGCGGCTCTGGCTACGCCAACCTGACCACTGCTCGAAACTGCGTGCCCAACGGCGGCTTCAACATTGCTTCCGGCGGCAACTATGGCACCGGGTGGACCTTTGGCGGAGACTGCAAGGTTTCCCCCTCCAACAGCACGGTGAACGCTTACAAGGGCAGCCACTACCTCGACATGTGCTACTCCAAGACGCAGGGCGCCCCCGTTGCCTACACCACCCTCACCGGCATCAAGACTGGAAAGGTCTACAAGCTCGACTACCAGGCCAAGCTTGGACTCGACCGCCTCTCCGTCTTTGGCACCTGCAACCTCAAGGTCACCGCTGGCAGCCAGCAGATTGCCACCTTCAGCCTCCAGAAGAACCAGACCTCGTGGGGTCACCAGAGCTCCGAGACCTTCTCGTGCACCTCCACCACCGAGACGCAGTTGAAGCTGGACCTCGATTGCGGTGCTGGCTGCTACGGAGTCCACGCTTACCTTGATGAGATTACTACCACCGAGGTCAACTCGACTGCTTCCATTACCATTTAGATAGGTACTTTAGGATTTAGATAATCGCGGCCAGGGCTGCGCCTAGTACTTAGAGATTGAATCTAGTCTGCTATTTTGATCAAATGAGTTGATACAATGTGATGCATGTGATGCATGCCTTGACTAATGACTAATACATCTCATTCCCTCACTCATAGTTTATCCTAGTTATTATCAACCCAGCCAATGATCAAACGCGAATGAACTAGCAACGGTATAGCGGTTCTGTCGAGATTGAAGCCCACAGAAAAAAAGTGGCGTCAACAACTCCATCTTTTCGCCATCTCCACCAAAACCACATCAAATTTTTTAAGCGATGTCAACGGGGAGAAATGAGATGCGAGCCATCCACACGACCCAATAATCATTCAGGGTGGAAATTTCGAGAAATCCTTCTTAGTCCTTGTGACTTCGACGGTGGGCACGAGCCCCCACGCAAGCCGGTCCTCGGGAGTGTAAATTACGGCCCCAGCGGCGCCGATGCAGGGCGCGGGACAAAACTGGGGCGGCTGCATGGTGGGCAGGGATTTTGACGCCGAAGACACGAGATTTCTTCCGAGTTTAATCCACAAGCTATAGTCGACAGCAATATACGCGTGTTGATACATATGCATCTACACTTCTTAGGAAGGATGTCGAGGGGCACTGCCGTGGCTGTGGGGTGTTTAGATAGGAAAAATAGGAAGCTTACGAATAAGTTTGTTTCTTGATACAAACTTTGACTTCCTATACGCCGCAGTGACGTTTGACTTTTCCGGCCTGGGGTACAGAGTGGGATGGCCATCTGCACAATTCTCCCCGGTGCAGCACGACGAAAACCCACCGTCTTGGCAGTGGCATGTCTATGCAATTGTTTCGGGAATATTGTCCTTGTTGGGCACACTGATTGTATCAATCTTGACAATTGACATGTGTATCTGTGCTGCAAATGGCGTGACTATCGTGTTGCCAGATGCCGAGGCTTGGCCTTGAGAGAATCCAACAAGCGAAGGGTTCAGGTGCAATGATCCGGATCAAGTTATTGCTCCACTCAGCCGTCACCAATTACTAATGATACCCAACTATTCAAACAACCAGACATTTCACGTGACCGAGGATTGACATTGAAACGCGCGTGCGACACGGACTAGAAAATGAAACACGACGATTAAGCGAGGCGGAATTGGCGTGCCGCGTCCACCAATGGGTATCTCAAAACGATGACAAAAACGTAGATATATCCGTGTTGAGAAGTGAAGAATCATGTTTCCCAGCTGGCGAGCCGAGGCCAGGATTGATAGTGATGACGGTGGACATGGGCATGGACGGTTTGTGCCATTCACTGCGTGCGCCGCTATCTCCCACGCACAGATTAGCTAATCAAGGTGCAACGTGGGGTTGCAGCCATCTCCACATTGGGCACTGCGCCACCGGTGATGATTCCCCGAAATGATTGGCCGCAGCGACAGAGTGGAGAGAGGCATAGGGGGGAGCCACTCCACAAGAGGAGAGCATTTTCATTGATGCCGGGGACAGCTGAACCAACATATTTCCTCGGCAATCGCCATCGTGCCCACAGCGAGTTCAGCTCAGCTCTATTCAGCCCAGCCCAGCCCAGCACACGGCAGCGCACCGCAGCGTTTGGATCCCGCCCTCAGCCACGCGCGCCGCACCACAACACGGCTTATTTTGCCTTCATGACAAGCTAGCTGCCAATTAACGCGCCCCAGCCACAGCCAGAGCCAAGACGCGCGGCTCGATCGGCATGGCGGATCATCCGGGGAGGCGTGCAAGGGCTGGCGGTGCCCCCAAAGTCTGGGCAGCAGCATGTCTTACGTGGTGCGTGCCCCGGCCGATTCACGCCTTGATTTCCAAATACTGACCATGAGCTGCAGCAAGTTAGTTGACCCCACGGGACGAACGCTCTTCTTCCCGTCCTTCTTTCCTTTTTATGGGCCTTTTCCTTTCTTCTCTTCTTCTTTTGAGTTTGGGCAAAAGCTTGTTTCTCGACACTAACAAATGCCTAGAAACCGCCGCGTGCACTGCGATGGCCGCAAGCCCATCTGCCTCAAATGCGAGGACGACGAGGTCAAGTGTGCGGGATACGCCGCTGCGCTGTCGCCTACGCAGAAAAAGAAGAAACCTGAAATAGTTCGGCGCCCAAAGTTTGAGCTGCCCATCTTGAGCGAGTGGAATGACGCCCAATTAACACAATATCCCGAATTGGCTTCGTGGAGGTACCAGGCCGACCTCTTTAACCATTTCAAAACATTTACAATAACCGACTTCATGACGGGCATGGGCACCTTTGAATTTTGGTACGAGCATGTGCTCCCTCTGGCACACGCAGATAACCCCGTCAAGTACGCGCTGTGCGCCCTTGGAGGTGTGCATCTCCAATTCAAAACACGGCATGAACCGTTATCAATACGATCTTCCAAGCTCAAGCTGGATCAAGTTGTGATACAGCTGTACAATCACGCCATACAACAGATGAGGTCCTTCATGGGTGCCTCGTCGCAGTCAAATATTGAAATCGTCCTCGTGTGTTGCATGATCTTTACCTGCATAGAGAATCTGCAAGGACGATATAAAGAGGCGCTTCGCCACCTGCAGGCCGCCTCTGCCCTCATAGCCTCTGTTCAACATACATCTGACGACAAGCCATCCGACGGCAGCTCAAGAAGACGTGGCTCAATAAAACCGGGCTTCCTGGACGAGGTTTCGGCCCTTATATATAATCTTGGTCAAGATGCGTCGTATTTTACAGGCAGCGAAATTATACCAAAGGCGACGTGCAAGGAGCTGGACAGCATCGACACGGACTACCCCAAGCCACCTTTTGGCTCCCTCATAGAAGCCGAAAAAGCCCTGCGCGAGGTCAAAATGATTGACAACGCCGTGCGGCATTACTTTCATCAGAATTTCCCCCGCCCAAAGTCATCCACCTACACACCATCCAGCACGCCGCCAGAGCCCGACGAATTTGGAAAAAAGATGTGGCGGACGGTCGTGACAGTAATGCAAAATTGGGTCGATCGGTTTGACGCCTTCAAAGCTCAGCTCAAGGAGGAAGAGCTGTCAAAGCAAGAACGACTCCAGCTACAGAACCTTTGCCTGGGTCGGGCAACGTGGTCATTATTCATAAACCAGGCCTTCCTGCGGCTCGAGGGGTCACGAGACGATGCGGAGCAAATATTAGAAATCGCAGAGAGCATGCTCGAAGCGTCCAACTTGGACGGCCGGCCGGTCTTTCTGCCGAGCTCCAGTTTAGTGGCGGCAATCTGCCTGGCGTGCGAGCGGTCAACCAGGCTGGATGTAAAGTCAAAGTGCGTCGGGTTGCTGCGCAAGATGGAGCGGAGGGAGGGGATATGGGACAGCCAGGAAATGGCTGATATATACGAGGGATGGATTTTGACCCAGGAAAGAGGTCTCATGGGTCCGGGCCCAATGGATGTGCCTCAGTTAGCAAGAGTTTTGTCCTCGCTCAGTCTGCCGGCGGCGCCTTCAAAAGCGATTCTCTCGTTGAGTGAGGAGTAGACGTATGCTTTTAGGCTATGGGACGGTGTTTTAGAAATCTGCTCTCGAGAATTAGACGATCAAGTGGTAATGACGATTAGCTTGACGATCATCAGGTTAAGATTGAGAGAAACGACACGAGGCATGGCTACTTTATAGAGTAGATATGGTTCATAAAGCGCAAGCACTGATTTATTATCATCTTAACGTATGTGTGCCCAGTTTTGAACAACCAATTGAGCCTGATATTCCACCGTGGAATAGTCATGTTCTAAGGGAGTCAATTCGACCAAAGTTTCATCATACTAACTACGATCAGTGGCACGCCGACCACACCCAAGCCAATTAAATTTCACATGACATATCTAGGATCTAGGGTACAATATCACTATAGCTTTACGCTCATGGGTTTAATAGCGCCTGATAACCAACCAGAAATAGCCCCACATGTTAACATAGGGTAGTCGGTAGCGAAGAGAACCAGTTATTGACATGGCCAGATTGTTCCAGCCAAGTCTAATTATATGTTGCTATTGTGTCATTATTATTGCTCTAGGAGGTCTAATGGTAGATTCAGTAGTGGTTGTTCCACGGGGTGAGTCTCGCACATTCAAAGCCATGGACCTAGGATGTAGTCCACAGCGATTGGCCTCAAACGATGCAAAAAGACCACATAGAGTTTTGACATAAAACATACCTCAGTATGACCAAACGACGTGTTCCAAGGTCTGGTCTATTTCCCACACCAATCAATGGGCAGCACATTGCTCGATACATGTCCTTGAATTTGTGCTTTGCACTAGTGTGTGGCTAGAGTGTGGCAGTGCATCGCTGTTACTGCATGCCAGCTGAGTGGAGCGCCATTAGGCTGACAACCACCATCCCACCCACCTTCAAGCTGGTGCCTGCATGAGCATCACCTCGTATCATCTCCCGCTCATTTGCAGAGCCTGGAAGCCTTCATCATCAATATCTAACTGTGCTGCTGAGGCTAACCTGGCTTGAATCCGAAACCTCCCCACCAACTCATCCTTCTGGCCCATGTCAGCAATGTTCCGTGCAAAGGGCAATGCCGGAGAAGCAAGGGATGACACGCTCTCGTGGGATGATGATGGTGCTGTGGTCATAGGCCGCGACGATGTGAGCGATTTCAATGAGGAAAACATTCTTCCGCAGCCACCAGAGGTCCAAGAGGCCATCCGGAGCTGGCTCGAGCCGACTTCGTACGATGCGGAAAATGGAGAATTCAAGAAGCATCTGAAATCCTATCTACCGGGCACTGGAGAATGGCTACTGAATTCGCCCACGTTTACAGAATGGCATGGCAGCGACAAACAGGGGATGCTCTGGATCAAGGGCATCCCAGGCTCGGGCAAATCCGTCCTCGCTGCATCTCTGGTCCATCATTTGTCTAAAGAGGGAGTGCCGGTCTTGTACTTTTTCTTCCGGCAGATCATTGATGCTAACCATACGCCTGCTGCCTTGCTCCGAGACTGGCTCGCCCAGGCCCTCGTTTACAGCCCTCCACTGCAAGCTCGACTGAACGAGTACGCCGAAGAGAACCGATCGCTGAGCAGTGTGTCCATGGCCGACATGTGGCAGGACCTCAGAGCCGCCATGGTGTACCTGCCAAAGGTTTACTGCGTTGTCGATGCACTAGATGAAATGGACAATGATCGGGATGCATTCCTGCAAGCTCTTGCTGAACTTGGACGATGGCGTCCGTCCCGCGTCAAGGTCATTGTAACCAGCCGCCCCGTTGCCAAAGTAGAGCGACCTTTGCGGCATGAGCCCATGTTACAAATCCGACTCGATGAAACCCACGTCGACCAAGACATTGCTAGCTACGTTGCACATCGTCTGCATCGAACGTCCAGAGCATTAAGCACCCAGAAGATAGATGTCATCAAGCAGGCAGTTCCTGGTCGGGCCAACGGACTCTTCTTGTACGCCAAGCTGGCCATGGATGCCTTCTTAGAGAAGGAGGCAGATGTCGACGAGGTGCTGAAATCATTGCCAACGGACCTCAACGTCATGTACACAAATCTCCTACGCGAGCACGCTCGTCGATCTGGCGTTCCGCATGATTTACAACTTCTCATATTGTCATTTGTTACCCATGCTTCGCGCCCACTCAGACTTCTTGAGATTGCAGAAATGATTCAAGTAGTGGACAAGACACAAACCAAGGCGACGGGACTAGTGACCATCAAGGACCAGGTCCGAGCAGCCTGTGGTCCGCTGCTGGAAATCCTACCAGACGAGACTGTTTGCGTTATCCACCACTCTCTTACCGAATTTCTCAATGGCTCAACACGAAACCAGGAGCTGGCAGTTGACTCCGACGCCTATCCTATCTTGGACATGAATTCAACCCACAGTCGGTTGGCCTTGTGTTGCTTGTCGCATCTCCTGTGTGGGTGTTTGGACGAAGTCAAGTTGCCGAGTGACGAAGACTATGAAACAGACAGCGACTGGGGTGACCGCTTCTATGTGATGCCTACTGTGAACCGGGATATTCGCTTAAACTACCCATTCCTTGCCTATAGCTTGAACAACTGGCATGTTCACGCAAGAAAAGCAGATGGCACTGGCCCACTATCTGAAGAGCTTTACCAAGCCATCACCAAGCTTCTCTCTGGGAACAACTTTGATGCTCTCATTGTGCTCTCAGAGAGTGGTGGCAGTGGGAAGAGCGCGCTTCACACTGCGTCCAAGTTAGGATTAAGCCAATACGTGGACAGGCTCATTCAAACGGACAAACCTGATGTCAACATGATCGATATCAGCGAACAAACCGCCATTTTCCAGGCCGCCATGGCTGGACATGCGAGCGTGGTCAAAATCCTCCTTGCCAACGGGGCGGCACCAAACATTCCATCCGAACACAACGGCAAAAAGCCGCTACATGTGGCCGCAGCTAATGACCACGGAGAAGTTGTCGAGTTGCTCCTGGCAGCTGGCGTAGACCCATTAACAAAGAAAGAAAAGCCCGACCCTGGAATCATGTGTGGCGACCCCCAGAAGACGGTCGGACACACTCCCTTGATGTACGCAATGACCTACGGATGCGAGTCTTCAGGCAAGGCATTCCTTCCCTACCTCAAGGATACCGAAACTGTCAACCGCGCTTTGGCCTGGGCGACAGGAGAAACGAGATACGGAGAAGGATTCCCGGGGATTGTTAAAGCCATACTACAACACCCACTTGTGGATGTCAGCGCTGCAGTTCGGGGCGAAACACCACTCTTTTTGGCCGCCAGACGACCTGATATCAAATCGGCCATCGCTTTGCTAAAAGCGGGAGCGGACCCAAAAGTTTTGTCTTCGTGCCATGGAGAAGAGTTTGGTCGGCATGCGGCCCGTCCGCGAAAGAAGCCAGCCGATAACCGAACGCCCTTGCACGCGCTCTGCGGCGCAACCCGCTACCATAGTTTTGACCGGGGCGAGCAAGATGAAGAGCCGGAATCTTTGCTTGAGTGTGTATCGTTGATGCTCAAGGCCGGCGTTGACGTCCACGCAAAGGATAAAAATGGCATGACAGCCCTTCATTATGCTGTCCGTTCGTGGCCAAGCCTGGTCAGAGCCCTGATCCAGGCCGGAGCAGATAGTAACGCTACGGATCCCGCTGGCGCTACGCCTCTGCATGACTGTGACAACGCAGAAAATGCCCGAATTCTGGTTGAGGAAGGGAATGCGGATATCAACAGGCGCAGAGAGTCTGACGGCAAGACGCCTTTGCTGTCCGTAGCCGAGCGCCTGTCTGAGGCTCTGGTTCGCCAATATGTTGATCTAGGTGCAGACCTGACAATGACGGACCACGATGGCAAAGGAGCATTGCACATATGTGTTTCCCACATTATGAATAGCCGAGAGGCTGAGCAGGCTGAGGCCTTGGACGCGCTGCTTGCGGCGGGCATTCCACCCAACAGCCGAGACGCCCAGGGAAAGACTGCAATGCATTATCTTAGGGGTTTTGGCAAGGATTTAGATCTTGCTGAGAAACTAGCAGCTGCCGGGGCTGACTTGAATGCCAGGGACAACCAAGGCCGCACGCCCATTTTTGGTTTCATCGCAGCAGGGAGCGGAATTCATAGTATGGCCAAGGTCAATTCTACGCTAGACCAACTTGTTGCTCTGGGCGCGCGGCTCGACGTTGTTGACTACAAAGGGTTCAATCTCCTCTTTGCTGTCATGGAATCGATCGGCTATTCAGGCGACGACGAGAAGCTCACCCGTGAGCTGATTAAACGCGGCCTTGATGCAAAGAGCCGAGATAATGACGGAAACACGATTTTGCACGAGATATCTGCGCGAATCAGCAGCGAGATTCGTGGACCCCTGGCTGAATTGCCTCAAGCGTTAGGGGTCGACCCCGACCAACAGAACTATGCTGGTCACTCTGCGCTGCATTTCATGCTTGGGCCTCGGCATCACAAGCACACAGAAGGGCTTGAAAGGTTCAAAAAGGTGGACGTGAAAGACAACAACGGCATACGACCACTCCATGTGGCAGCTCGGTATTCTGATGGTTACGTCCACGAGCTGCTAGCTGCTGGAGCCTGTCCCGCAGAGCCTACCCACGAGGGAGTGACTCCACTGCACGTTGCTGCACGTTTCCGCATGTCAGGCATCGCCGGGATTCTACTCGAGGCTATCGAAAAGAAGCTTGGCAAAGAAGGGGTTGCCCGCCATCTCAACACATTTCATCGACCAGACACGCCTACGGCTCTTCACATGGCCTGCCGGTCTGGAGTCCCGGAAACAGTTGCACTTCTCCTTGCCGCTGGCGCTGACCCGAACGCAAAGAGTAGCAAAATCGCCTCTCCTTTGGAATGGTGTCTGCAATACGAACAAGAAAGAGGCCTTTGGGAAGCTAGCAGAGCCAACTACGGATGGGGAGAGGACTCGCTTTACACACACCACATGGGAGTCGACTGCAAGGACCCTGCGTATGGCATCAAGGTTTACGACCCGCGAAGGCATCTTTCTGATGATGTTGGGGTTACAACAAGGCTGGAGGAGATTTTGGACATGCTTTGTGCCTATGGTGCCGATGTGGTTACCTCAAAGAACGACAAGGGTCTGACAAACCTGGACCTGGCCATTTCGGCATGTGATGGCAGCCATGACTATACAATGGAATGCCTCGTCCGGCTGCGCCAAAGGCTCGAAGAAAGCAGAGAGGAGGCGACTGGCCGCAGCGGCGAGACTGCTGATGATCATGACGCCAAGACAACACTTGTCGCGTATGTCAAGTCATTGATCAAGAATGGCCAAGCACCGCCCTCGGATATCGTCCATAAAATGGCCGCTAGCGTCTACAGGCGCGCTGCTACCGAAGATGCGTTCCTCCAGGCTGAACCATGGCGTGAAATATGGTCCGACGAGTCATCGGTCAAACCTGTTCTGGCCTTGATTGAAACTCTTTTGGAGCAGCACTCCTGGAATTCTCTAAAGCACGTGCTTCAACAGACACCAAAGATACTCGAGAGGGATGAGGGATGGAAAATAGTGCGCACGCTGGTGGAGTCGGGCCATGAATCGATTGTGCGAGACGTGTTCACGCGCGAGGAGATTGCCAAGCTACAAACCGAGCGCCAGAATGGCCTCGACCGTGCCGAAGCCGAGGGCAAGAAGTGCTTGGCTAAGAATTTACAGCATAACCACCCTCTCATCGATGCGTGCGGGCGTCCATCTGGAAACATGCCGATGCTGCGGTGTCTTGTCGAGGAGCTGGGTGTGGACGTCAATGACGGGTCGTACAGCTGGCCCACCTACCGCGACGAACAAAATAAATACGAGCAGGACAACACTGCGGTCAACGAATGCTGCAGAGGGGAGTATTGGTGGCAGGTTGCCGAGGGCTTGCCGTATCTCATCAAGCGCGGAGCAAATCTTGAGACGCGCGATAGCTTCGGACGCACCGCTTTGCTCTGGGCCCTGGGACTGTGCACGTCGCCGTACATGGAACGAGTTGTGCGCACCTTGGTCGAAGCTGGAGCCGACGTGAATGCGGTCCAGAATGATGGGACGAATTGCCTCTCCATGGTTGGCAACAACATCAACATTGCTCTATTGCTCATCAAGCATGGCGCAGTTGGTTCAATCGAGGCCCTCGGCAACGCCATCACAAACTCCAAAGCCGCCGTCATCAAAGCTCTGCTTGATGCGGGAACCGATCCCAATGCCTTTCAGGTATACCAAGAGGGTCGCCATTCGACTAAAGGTACGTGGGCAACATCACGCACGTCGGAACTCCCGCCTGTCTTTTCTGCTGCCATGCACCACGCGGTTGCCAACTCTTACATGCGTCCTGACCTCGGCTTGGAACACCACGTCTCCATTGTCCAAATGCTGCTAGACCACGGCGCGAATCCATTCGCCACCTGGGTCAAGCGGAATGAGCCCGACGATGAAGATTACATGGAAGAGGTTGTGGTGCTCCACCAGATACTGTTCCAAGGCGGCATAGTCCAGCCGTTTCTGGACCTCTCAAACCTCGATCTTGAGCGTCGGGATTGCAAAGGAAGAACCTTGCTCCTTTCAGCATGCGCCAGCAAGCAGAACCCAGACGTTGCGAGCCGTGACGCACACTATAACCTGTCGGCACGACATGTAGGCACGTTGACGGCCAAGGAGCATGAGGAAGACAAGCGAGGCCCCACCGTGATCCAGACGTTGCTCGAGAAGGGCGCTTGTGTCACGGCACGAGATGACAAACAAAGGAACGCGCTGCATCAAATCCTCATAGTTCCATCTTTTGTCGGCTACAAATCCATGCAGGTGCTGCTTTCCAAGGCACCAGAACTACTACACCAAACAGATGCCGCTGGAAACACACCCTTGCACTACGCGCTTCAGCGGGTCTCGGGAGGCTATCAGAATCACGGGCTGGATACCAAGGCCATTGAGGTACTGCTCGAGGCGGGTGCAGATGCTCATCAGCTAGACGCAAACGGGGACTCGGCACTGCACCATTTGGCCAAGTGGCTTGCCACCGAAGGCCGGATATACGGACAGGTTGACAAGCCGCGCGAGCTGTTCAAGCATTTCGTCTCCCTCGGCGTGCCTATAAATGGCCGCAACAAAAAGGGGGAGACACCGGCCTTCTCCTTTTTGCTCCACATGGCCGATTATTCACACGGCGCAAACGAGTTGGCACCGCAGACGACAGCCCTCGAGGTGCTTGTCGAAACGGGCGCTGATATGTTTGCGGTAAACGATGGAGGCGAGACGCTGCTCCACGTTGTGTCGGCAACCGACAGGAGGCGGTGGAAGCAATACAGCTATCTGCTTGAGCCGGTGATTGTGCACCGGTTTCAGTGGTTGCAAGCCCACGGCCTCGATCCAATGGCTGAGGATGAAAAGAGCCGCACGAGCTTGGATGTTGCGGCGGCAAAGGAGAATGACGGCATCCTCGCCATGTTTGAGCGGCCGGCCTAGTTATTCCAAGACAGTCTAATGTGTTTAGGTAGTGTAGTGTAGCTTTGCCCAATGAAACTTGTGCGGACCCGTGTCACATAGGTCAGGACATCTCAAGTTGCTCAACATGGCGATTCGGGTAACACGTAAATAAACGAGGCCACAACCAACTTTAACGGTATTCTATTTACGTAAAAACTGGCTTTTCTTGAGGAGTTCAAGGCGGCTATCCGCAGCACACGGCACGATTGGGAGGCATACACGTGACTAAAAAGCAAATATAATTACTCCACATCAACCACACCTCATCTTCGCAATCATCACCTCCTTCACACCTTGTTCAACACCTATCTGACCTCTCACCAGTGCCGTGACATCCGAAGATGGCCAGCTACGACTCGGAGACTGAGGACCAGCCACGGGAGGTTCTCAACATCCTCGGGGACTTCACCATAATCAACTGCCAGCCGCCAATGACGATGAAGCTTCATGAATTGCGCGCCACTATAGCGAGTGCAATGCCATCCGGCGGTGTCCTGGCCATTAGGCCCGTGCCTGATGCACATCACGTCGCTCGCGCCAAGAGTCTCGCGGGAAATGGAAAGTAAGCACGCTCAGCTGTCCCATGCAAGCCATCACCTTTGTCTACCAGGCGCACGCACTCACGGCTCTCAGCCACGGCGTTTGGACAGGAACCATGTTCGAGCCTCCGGCAGACACATCACCCGACTTCGTGTTCCCGGTCCGTCTCATCAACAACACCAGCGGGGCCAGGACCGAACGCTTTTGTATCCGGCGCAGGTTCACGCCCGGGGTGTCAGATTTGAAGACCATGGCCGTCTATACCGATGGGGCCTGCGCCTCCAATGGACTCGACAACCCGCGCGGTGGCTTCGCCTTTGTCTTCAACGAGGCGATAGAAGGCGTGCAGGCCATGGCGCTCGAGACCAAGGGCCCGACTGGCGACATTCAACCGCATACCAACAACAGGGCCGAGCTGCGTGCCGCCCTGGCCTTTCTCAAGTTCCGCTCCTGGTGGGGAGAGGGCTGGAAGCGCATCGTCATCATGACTGATTCGGAGTACGTGGCCAATGGCGCCACCACCTGGATGCGCAACTGGGCCGCAAACAACTGGCGCACCGCCGCCGGTAGGCCAGCAGCCAACCGCGATCTCTGGGAGGCCCTCTCCGAGGCCATTGGCGCCTATGCCGCAGGCGCTTGCGAGATTTCCTTCTGGGCAGTCCCGCGCAAGTGGAATACTCGGGCAGACAGTGCTGCGAAGGGTGCTTGCCATCTCGAGAGCACCGAGACGTACACCATAACCAACGGCATTCTTTTCTAGAGAGTGAGATTCGCAGGAGGACATTGTCCAATATTTGAGGAATCGGACGGTACTAGGTTCTCGGTTTTATTGAATATCCTCTGCTAGTGAAGGACAACTTCTCTGGTGAGAAGAGTGCAAATAGTACTAGGGTAGGAGACAATCACTATAGCCAAGAATAAATGATTGCTTTGAATTGTATTACATGCAGCTGTTACTTTGTGTATTGTTCTTCTATGAAATCTTCATAATGTACACCCCTCAACTGAATACTTATCACTTCTTCTTGGCCATAGACTTCTTCTTTTGCAGCGACTTCTTCTTTTCCACGGCCTCGGGCTTGGTGAAGTCGACATCCTTGTCGGTAATCTCCCTATTCCCTTCAGGAGTAGTAAACGGATACTTGGCATACACACTCTTGGTGGTCTCGGAGTACCAATCGGGGAATGCGACACTGAAAAGCTTGTGCATCACTCCACCACCGGCTACGTCAAAGTCGCTTGCAACTTCCTTGAAGCTACATTCAAAGTTAGCGCGAATTAAGAAACGAGGCATCAACAGGAGTGCTTACCCCCAATGGGTCAGGTTCTGAGGGTTGAAATCCACGGCGTAAAACCTGTCTCCGCGGACCAGGGCGACGGCATCGGAGAGAATGGCGTACGAGGTTGTGAAGCCGGGGCACAATCCAGAGCCAGGAACCATGGCCGCCTTGGTAGCCTCGGCAATCAAGCCGGGGTAAAGCTCGATGTTGTCGGGGTGCCCATAAAGCTCCTCGACTGATTTTTACATTAGCACGACATCTAGATTGAATAAGGGGGATGGATCTTACGCGTGTCGGCAATTTCTCTATCGGGGTTCACATCGGCTAAGAATAATTAGATGGTCCGCCCGACCAGGAGCGATGATGAGTCCGCTTACTGAATGATGTGTAGGGCGCCAGGTTGAAGAAGCCTCTGAACTCGTTCAATGAGGTAAGGCCCCACTGACGCCCTCGCATAATTCCTTGCATCTCGATTGGTTTCAAGATATTGGGGATGTTACGAGCACCGAATGAGCCTGCGAACCATCAGAAATTTTGCCACCAGGGAATGAAAATGGAAATGAAAGCGGAAATGAGACATGACTAACCAGCAA
This sequence comes from Calonectria leucothoes, assembly GCA_002179835.1. Lineage (NCBI taxonomy): Eukaryota > Fungi > Ascomycota > Sordariomycetes > Hypocreales > Nectriaceae > Calonectria > Calonectria leucothoes. The sequence goes on from NAJI01000186.1 coordinate 255,791, forward strand.
CGTTTTCTGTAGCTTCCTGAAGAATGGCCACGAGGTCGCTGTTTGGGAAGCTGCCATCCGACTTCCTCTTCATGTCCTCAAAGGTCCACTGCTCGGGCTTGTCTGCCGGTGTTTTTTCAGTCCATTCGCGCAATTTCTCTTTGTAAGATTGCATCGTTTGGTTCTCTGCATGACGACCGCTTGATTAGGCAAAACGTTATTTCAAACACGAGGAGTCCGTTTACAACTTACTGTTAGTCCCATCAAGGCCGAGCATTTTGCCAAACTTCTTGTTCAGCCACTCCTCATCCTTCCCGCTGATGCAGCTGTGCCACCGGTAGATTACGTTGAATTCCACGCTGACCTGGTTGCCGATTCCTCGAGGGGTGCCTTCCTTGTCAAAAATAGCATTCGAGTCTCCCCGCGGATCCAGCTTCCAGTCAGACTTGACTGGGTTGCGGTTGAGGTTCAAAATGGTTCGGAGGTAATCGTTCATGACAATGTTGACGTACAAACCACAGGTGACGCTGTCGAATCATATTAACAGGTGTCTTTAACAATCGCAAATTCATACATGCACTTACAGTCGTGCAGTCTGAAACAGATCATTTTCGCGCTTCGTTTTAGCCTTTTCGTACGTCTCGGCGTTTTTGGTCTGGTCCTCTGGTATGCTGAAGCGGCCATTTTCGTTGTTCATGGCCAGCTCCTCGGCGACGTAATTGTGGAAGCGGTTAAATGCCACAAGGAGTGCACCGACGCCGGGAGGCTGTATCAAAAATCGCTTGTCGGCAAATGTGTCCTTTTTCAACTTTCCATCCGTGTGGGTGCGGACAGAATCCAGCTCCTTCTCACTGGAGCCGTACAATGGGCTCAGGTCGAGGTAAGATGAGGTATCCGACTTGGTTGCATCTTCGCTATTTGTTTTGAAAATATCTGCACCACGCAAGTTAGAACGAATTTCGGCAAGAGAAAATCACCCAGTCTTGTTTGTATTACCGTGAGTGATGATGGTCGCAAAGTGGAAGAGGCTGCTGGAAACGTGGGTCGGGTGCTCTTTGACTTTATTTTTTCGAGCGAAAAGCTCTGTCTCTGTCAGTCTTTTTTCTCCGTTCGAATTAATGATACAACTCACTGTCGAAAATTAATGCAGGGTCCGGAAGTTGCTTCATCAAAGGAGGGTGCATTGGCGGGACTGTCTGAGCATATCTGCTTCCCGCAACACCGAGCGTTGTGCTGTCTTTGGAGTAGGTGATGTTCTGCAAAGTCCCATTATGAGCGTCGAATTCATATATTTAGGCAACGAGAGGCTTACATTGTTGGAGCCATCGGCAGTGCGGTATTTGTAATCATTTCCCAGATACGAAAGGGGTGGGTGCTGCAGGTTACTCCAAAGAGTGTGAATGAACTTGTCGTTGAGCTTGCTGCGAAGCGCCGAGTCGTTTGGCAAAGAGGCAGCAATCTTAATAATGTACTCAACCTAGGGTGGTACTTGCTTTAGCCTGGAGTTTCATGTCTGGATAGTCGATACCAGTTGCTTCCAGGGCACTTACAAGGTAATTGCGATCATTCACTTCTCCGCCGTGGAGAACAGCATCTTGGATAGCATATAGAAGTCTCAAATTGTCCCCGATTCGGGTTGACTGGCTCCAAACATCGCCAATGACCTCTTTCAAGATGCCGGCCGGACTAAATAGCAGGTTCTGCCTGCGGCGAGGTATCATTTGCACCGATGGATCCATTTTTGCGCGCGAATTCCACTTTTCACAGGACGGGTCACTGTTTGCTGTTGTGAGGGCCGAGAATAGCAACCTTCTTGAGTCGACGAGCGGGTGAGGACTAAGGAATAGTTAAATAAAAAGTTCAAGGATGGACGCAAGCTTTTCTTCTCAATGCCTTGCCTGTGTCGTAAACTGGCTAGCTGCACGTGAAATCACATGTAATCTCACACGCAGGGTGGCGCCATCAACCTCGAGGTGGGAATGTTCAGCTGCGCCCATTTTAGGAGTCTATATACGCTCTCGGCATGATAAAAGCTGGTGGGTTCGCTCCGGAAAAAGCATTTTTGAACTGGATCAGGCGGTCAATGGGGGGCGCTTTGGGTCTTCGTCAGCTAGTCTGGAGACTCCCACCCAAAAAGGTGTAACCGGCTTTGTCGCAGCTGAGATAGGCTTTTGCCCCGAAAACGCCCTTTTACTAATGCGCGATTGTGATTGGGCACTCAATGCACTCTCCCTTGCATACATCCATCGATAGTTTCAGTTGTGGCGGCCAAGCTAGCGAAAAGCTACGACAGTGTTGAGCGATTGATCCACTTTGCTGTGTCGAGAACGCGGGTTTCTCCGCTTTTCTAGACTGAAGTGAGTAACGCCTGGATCAGTCATCATACTATTGACCTGGGGATGAGACTATTCTGAGAGTATTGGTTTTTACTTTTTTCGTCTTTGCCCCAGCTGGAGAGAGAAGTTTATCAGAGGTTCTCTTTTCTTTTTTCGCGATGGTCTTCCCGCGCTTGGCGTGGTGGAGCACAACCGGGGACAAGTACTTCAGCTACTGTAAACTATCCAGCAGAATTCAGTAACTCGTGATTTAATTCTATGCTGAAATCAAAGGCCTTATTTATTGAAGGGACTACTTGGTAATTGTTAAAGTTGGCTATGTTGCCTTAGCACCACCGAGTTTGAAACAATCCTCTTCTTCAAACCTGCATTAATTGCTTGTCTCAAAAGCCTCCGACATGAAGTTTCAAGGCTCGAAAATGTCAAGTCCATTAATTGTCACTATTATCAAGTAGCTTTCCCGAGATATTTCAACGCACATATTCAAGTAACTGGCCAATCAGACACACATCGACTGTCTATTCTGTCATGCCTACCCTATCATGAGTTGGCCGATTTGATTTGCCACACAAAACGTCCAGGCTGTCCACGCACAGCCACACCACGCCACGCCACAATTATGATGGTCCGTGCATGCACACCCATCTTGGCTTCCGACTTCGTATTTGTTGGCTTCAAACGACCAAGCTGGTCTCGCTGTTATTTAGTTTCTTTGTTGGTTGAACTCCCGGATTCCTGGTATTATCATATCCACAAATGTCAGCACTATGCGCTGCCCTGTCGCCACGTGTCGTCACTTCCATTCTTAGAACCGTTGCGGTCCGCAAGTAGTCAAACTGACCACTCAGGCTACACTGTTATATGCAAACATGCCCAAGACCATTCTGAGTCGTCCGGCCCAAAGAGTATGTGAGCCATTAAGCGATTTTTTATCTGCTCGCTGTGGAGGGTAGGGCTGAATGCAAATTAAAATCCAAACACGCCCAAAACACCGGACAGCGCCAAATTTTCCTTTCCTTGGTCTGATTTTGAAACACCCACCTCGCTTTTCTCCCTTTAAACATGCGTGTCAAAATCCCTGCGTTTGAACATGAGCCCTACAGGTACAAAGAAATATCAGCTTCGGAGATCCGGCTGCTCTCATTTATCGACCGGCCAGACGATTTCACACAGCCTACAGTGTGCGGGATTCCTTTGCTGGAATTCGTTTTGGAGCCGGTAGACATCAACAGCAAGCCCAAATACGATGCATTGTCCTACACGTGGGGAAACCCCAAATCCACCACTCTCAGGGGTGATGACGATCACTCTTTTATTCACAAGTGGCCCATTGCGGTCAACGGGCGCCTTATATACGTGACCAAGAACCTGTACGAGGGATTGCGCCAACTTAAGCATCAAGGCAGCCGTGAGGATGACAATGACATCGACAGCCGAACGGAATCTTACAACAAGACGAAGCTGATTGAAGCTGCCGAAGAGGGAAGACTTGCTGATGTCAAGACATGCATTGAGCGTGGTGCCAGCCTTCACTGTGTGGATTCCTTTGGCGAGACAGCGCTCCACTATGCCGCTGAGAATGGGCACCTGGAGGTTGTGAGGACTTTGCTGTCACATGGAGCGGACCCAACCGCCATAGACGAAACAAACAGGACTCCGTTGGACTGCTGTTTTGAATGGAGAGCCGGCCAACATGAGGAAGTCGTCGAGCTGCTGCGCACATGGGAGGTTGTGCCAGGATCAACCGTCGAGGATCCAACCAAAGGAAGTTCGTTTTGGATCGATGCAATCTGCATTGATCAAAGCAATATTGCAGAACGCAATGCTCAGATGGCGCTGATGGGGCGGATCTACCAAGAAGCGCGAGCTGTGGTCATCTGGCTCGGTCTAGCTGACGATATAATCACGCTAGCCCGCCAGGCCATGAGGAAAATCAATGCTGCCGAGATGGATCCCAAGAGAACCTTGGCACCCTCCTTCTTTCGGCATTATTACCATTTCCAAGATCCATACGTCAATCAAGATTCGACGCCAGATGGCATCTTGCTATCGATACGAGAGGTTCAAGCCATTCTGAACTTGTTCCGGCGGTCCTGGTTCCGACGAATGTGGGTGATACAGGAAATGGCCCTGGCTGACAGGGTAGAGATATACTGTGGCTCTCACACCTTCTATTGGTCAGAGTTTATGCAAATATGGCAACCAGGCGTGGGCGAAAAGTATTTTGTCCAAGAAGCCACGCCAATCGACCCAGTCATGTGGCCCGCTATAAAGTACGGCCGAGGAGTCGGCACAGAGGTATGGTCTTTGACTGGTATCAGGCTTCGGACGCGCCCAGACACCATTTTTGCAAAGCGATTCCGGGCCTCGTCTTTTGAACTGAATTGGGACGAGAACTGGCGGACGAAGTTAAGTCTGCCGGCTTTGATTGTGCTTAGCTGGAATTTTGCGGTCTCAGATCCCAGAGACAAGATATTCGCCCTGCTCAGCATCGCTCAGCCTCTGGAAGACGGCCCAATCATTACTCCGGATTACAACAAAACTCTTCCGCAGGTCTTCACTGAAGCCGGTAGAATATTTATTGAAGCCAAAGGAAATAACAAAGTGCAGGATCAGAACACGGGGAAAACAGACGACATTGAGCCGATTGAGGCACTCTCCTTTGTACAGGCTCCAATCTGGTGCACCGTCGCCGAGGCATCGTGTCATTGTGACAAGACTTTGCGTGGAACCGGGCGCCCATCCGGACTTCCGTCCTGGGTCCCAACGTTCCACTGGCCACTGAACACATCGAGGCTTTTTGATTCGAGGTTCAATGCATCAGGCGACCTACCCGCCATCATTCACTCTTCCGAACCTGACATACTGAAACTTTATGGCTTCATGTTTGATACAGTCGTTGAGGTACAAGAGAAGAACTACCCAGAACGCCCAGTGAACCATCGCTGGACAGTGGATGTACTTGGGTGGTTCGACCTGGCCACCCATCTTGACCCTGTGTATCCGACTGGAATCGACCGCACTGAAGCTTTGTGGCGGACCATGTGTGCAGATGGCTGTGGCCCCAGTGGCAAATCATCGTTCAAAGAATTTATAATTGGTATCAAGGACGTGCATGAAGAATGGGAGGGAGAATGTCCAGATCCCAGAAGGAGAGAATTACTGGAAGAGCTTCTCCCATCCGACCTGTCAAACTCACTGCCCTCGCTAGATGAATGGGATAATACCGAAATTAAAATTGACGACATCGAAGCTGCTGCGATAGTCAAGCCGTTCGATGCTGACGTTGAGAAGGACAGCCACTTCTTTGTGGAGTTCCACAAGTATGAATGAAACAGACGTTTGGTGAGGACCGGCGGGGGGTATTTGGGGCTTGGTCCACGGAGTACTCAGGCTGATGATCAGATTTGGCTGCTCTCTGGCGGCAGAACACCGTTTGTCCTTCGGCCGATACCGGGTTCGCACCAATACATGTTTGTAGGCGAAGTGTATGTGCATGGGATAATGCACGGGGAAGCATTGGAAGGAGATGCCAACTTTGAGACTATTGAAATCGCCTAAAATTTGGTACATGGTAATAAACAATCCTCGACTAGGATGCCGCGTCCGGATGTATACCCAATGTTGCGATTACCATGGTTTTGCTTATTATTCCATCCTTAATGCGGCGGTTTGCCGCGGACTTGAGATGTTCAATTGTATGCCAAGTCGATACCGCCGAAAGAAAACGAACGCTACTTGGATACCTGAAGTCTCCGTATACCAAATCTACTAACCTCATTAAGCATTCATCCAAGCCATGAGCAACCAAACTGGCCTCCACCATGTATCCACATCCATAAAATGTCTCCAAGGGCTCAATTGCACATGAACCGCATGGCATTCCTCGTCTATAGCGAGCGGTCCATATCGATGGCGAACCGAGAACTGGCCATTGACAAAGCCTTTGCCCGTTGCTATGTAAAGGAAACCCCAGACGACAATGTAGAGCACTCCTACCATCATGACAAATAGAGGAATCTCACTGAACTGCCTTGCGTGGGCTCTTGTTTTCGAGAGCGAGCATTTGGATAAAGTTTTGAAAATGCCCCATAGATGAGGGGACATGACAGCAACGGTGGAAATGCCAAAGTGGCCAACAAAAATCCACGATCCGGGAGGCACGGTGTCGAAGCTCCAAAAGGGTTGGCTGAATCTCATCCAGTACTTGGAGCAAATGTATTCCGGCGAACAGGGTGATTTCCCTGGCGCGGCAGCGACTTCGGACTCTAAACAACCGTAGCCCGGCATCTGGAACAAACCAATGTCCCACCAAAGCCAGACGTGGATGCACAGGGCGGTTGCAACCCACTGGGCGAAGACGAAGAATCTCGCCACGCCCAAAACCCATTTCCTCAGCCGCGGGTGGCTTGACAGGGCGCACGAGTACGGGTGAAACTGCAGCTCGTAGACTTGATGCCAGGTTACGGTCCAAGCCGCAAAGGACATGGACCCGCGGTTCCACCAGCCGTAGACGTTGGCGGAGATGAAGGAGTACCACCACCAGGCAAAGGGGCCAAGAAGAGCGTAGACGGCAACGATCCACTCAAGCACCCCGACATCTCGAAGCCCCCTGCAGGGCTTGTTTTTATCCGACCTGCGCTCCCAAAGATAGATGAAAGACGACGTCACGTAGGCCATGGCCGCCATGTTTCCCGACTCCCAGACGGCGAATCGGTTGGGGAGATAGGCTGAGGGGTGCGGCGACGACGGAATCACCTTGTATCCCTTGAAGCAGCGCACAGCCTCGCACCAGCTATACGTGAAATTGTACTCATGCTTCTGCGCGTCCCACTTTACTGTGTCGACATCCCAGGGAAAGTAGTCCTGGACTAGGTACGTCACATTGCCTTGATCAGAGTTCAGATAGGGGTGTGGACGCTTGACCATGTCTTCTAATACCATCTTACAGAGGGCAGGATCGGGGTCAAACGAGGAGCAATTCTTGAAGACGGTGTTCTTGTACAGAGGGAACTCTGGACTGTCGGCTTCAAACCCCGTTCTGTCCGTATTAAGGTTCTTGTACATTAATATGGCGAGGAAGACCTGCATTGCAACGGCCAGGATCAGCATGATCCCCGACCACGCCAAGAAAGATGTGCCCAAAGTTGAGTGGCCCCTGCGGACTGGTGACTTGGGGAAACGACAGGCATTTTTCGTTTCTGGTGCCGCCGGTCCATTGCCACCCGGCAACATTTTGTACCCTTCAGCATGGCAATGGCCTTCATCTTGGTGGTTCATCTTGGAGCAGAGAGAAGAAGAAGGCTGTGTGGAGACTTTGCGTCACCAGGTCATTTTGTGAGATAAACTAGAGACGAGAAACCAGGCCAAAATGCAGACCAAAAAATCGACGATATAAGTAGGGCGCGTACCGGAAAGAAGAAAATAAAATACTCGGACACTTTACTTTGTTGAGAAAATCTGTCGCCAAGACCGGCGAGTCGAAGCCTCTCAGACAGAACCCTGTCTGCGACCCCATCTAGACGCACACGGAACCGGCGCTATTGGTGGTCGGGATTCATTGGGCGGCTTGGCTGAGTAGGCCGCCAAGCCATTGGCCAAAAAAACACATGAGATGGCACGAAATGCGCCTTGTGGCGTTGCTAATCTGGTTCTCGACCCTCAGCCTGATTCTGCACTTTTCAGGGGCTCGGGCAACTTCGTCCTGTGGCGGCAGGCTAGTGAGTGGCATTTGTGCAAAGCTGCCGTTGCGCAATCGCACTTGCGCACTTGCAAGAACAAACGAAGCCTGTGCCGCAGCTATGAGTTATTTAGTCGCTGTGAAAATGTCGGGAGAAAGTCTGATAATGGGCCCTACAACCTTCAATGAAAAAGCCAACCTGGTGATACGGTATCATTATTCTAGTCGCTAGGCGAATAACCAACTGTGTGTGGTCACTGTTTCTAGATTTTATACCTCTCCAAATGCATGGGAAATAATTGCAAGCTTTCTTCGTACAATCACACGGTGAGAAATGTGTGTGCTAGGCCGCTTGCTCCGCACCGAGTAGTACATAAGCGCATGCAGATCATTTCACGTTCAATTATGGCTATGTTCGATTGAGTACGCGCTTGAAGTTTCGCGACGAATAGGAGTTGTTCTGCTTGCCTTATTGTATGATGATAGATTCTCTTGCCTTGGCTTGACGAGGAGCTCTTGGCAGCATCTTTCAGCAGGAATGCAAACATCCTTCTACACCAAACTGTAACCTTTTTAGTCCAACTCAGGTGCTGTTGTTACAGGCTATGGGTGTCCAAGTGTGTAAAAGACCTCCTGTTCTGTCTATTGATGAGGTCTTGTTAGGTCTTTTATAGCTGCCGTTGCTAGAGGCTGCCGGTATCAATAATAAGGTTGAAGCCATTCTCGGCTTGGCAGTCTTGGCTACCGTCATCTAGATAAGGCTGGCTGTCAACGTCGGCATGACTTTTGGCCGTGAGATGAGCCTTTTGCCGCTGTTGGCGATATTTCCATGTGAAACGGGGCTCGAGGCAGTATGAGAGCGGTGTGCTTGATCAGGCTATTGTCATGAAGTGCAAGATGCCTGCAAGAAACAAATAAACGCCCGGGAATCTTTAAAAGCAAAATGTGTGTATGGTATGAAACATACGGAGTAGAGTTCTTATAGGCAAACAAAATACGTCTTGCCGATTAAATCAGGCCCTTCAGCGTTTGATGTACTCTATTGCTTGGACCTATTCGGTAATGAGGCTTTGGATTGCTCTAAAGCTGCGGAAACCCCAACCGCCACATCCGATATTTCCGTTTGGGCGGACCTTCTGACCTTGCGCCAAGCGGTGCTAACCAATGTTTTGGCCCTAATGAAACCATCATCCGATAATTCCGCAATGAGCGGCCTGGGCATGACGTGCACGCGGCCTGCAAAACAAACTGTTGAAGCTAGCCTTTTCATCTTAGTCCATCACAATCCTTTTGCCGTTATTTTCAAGCTCCAAAAGTGGATCGGAGCCGAGGCAGGAATGTTTCCACAAATTCCACCGCTTTTTGCACTATTCCGAGAAGTCCGCTTACTAACCGACTTTGTAAATGATGAAGCCTGGATACGAGCATACGCAGAGCTTCGAAGACTACTATTTTCTATAAAAGGCGATTCGGAAATAAAGCTTGGGGCATCTCACTAACACCCTGAACACACCCGAAATCGCTTTGCCTATCCTTCAGCATATTCTTTCTCCTGGTGTAAAAAGCGAAGTCTTGGTCTGCTTCTTAAGCCTCTATTGACGATGGTCAGTATGACGACCCAACCTATGAAGCCTACGTTCGTTCTTGTAGATCACAACGGCCGTGAAGTCAACGAGACAACGTTTCACGGCAATCACGTACTCGTATTTTTCGGGTTCACACACTGTGCAATTGTGTGTCCGAGGGTGCTTCATCGATTGAAAAATGTCCTGCAGGAACTGGGGAGCGGTGCAAGCCAGATTAATGTCCTGTACATTTCCGTTGATCCCGATCGGGATACTCCTGGAGTCATGAAGGCTTTTCTTTCTGATTATGGATCCCACTTCACTGGGCTCACTGGGACCAAACACCAACTTGAGTCGGCTCGGAAGGCATTCCGCGCGTTTGCGCAGCGGCAGGACGACGATAGCGCTGCGGGAGGTTACGTTGTTCCTCACACCGCCATTACCTACCTACTTGGTCCCGACGGCCGTCTTGTGGATCATTTCATCGACGGCACCAGCATTGAACAGACAGTTGTGCGAATCCGCAATGCCCTAGACGAAGCCTCCCCGCGAGTCGACCCGCGAGCGAAGGCCGACACCTCCACTTCGGACGCAAACACACTCGGGCGCGAGAGGCTGGGGCTCCTCGACAAGGCCCAAGTTGGTAGCATACGCCATATTGGCAACCTCGCTCGGCAGCTCGAGGGCGACTGGTCCAACATGATGGGTCCAACTCATCTCAACGATGGGTTTGGTGCTTATCGCTTCCAGATGGCATACGCAGCATATGCGCTAGCTCTCGCTCATTTCCATCGATTACCAGCCGCGCCCGGGCTATTTCGGCCTACTTTGGAGTACTTGATTGAGAAAATGTGCCATCCTGATGTCTGGTTCTACTGGCGGGATGCAAGTACAGGCGGAGGAGTAGGAGATACCCCGAGAAAGGAGCCAGAGGCGAATCCTGTTCAAAAGGATAACATCATGTATAGCGCGTATTTACAAACCATGACTTTGCTGTACAACAGCCTCTTTGACGATGATCGCTACACTAAGCCAGGCTGCCTAAAGCTGGCGTATGATCCCTTCTTCTGGGGTGAGGCAGGTGGCTTTCGATTTGAGTATGACCAATCTTCACTTAACGAGCTAATCTATTGGCAAATGGTTGAGAGCGGCTATCTGGGGGTTCCTTGCGAACCTGGCTGCGCGTTCCAGATTTGCAATCAACCTCCGATCATAGGCTTCAGACTGAGCGATGAGCTCCACGGAACCAACATTGCCGACGAGGTGACGGATGGCTATGTGAAAGCCTGGGAGGAGTTCGGCAGCCGCCTCGACGCCGAAGGAGCCTACAGACTCTACGTCGTCTTGCACAACAAGGTTGTTGTTCCGAGCACAGGAGCTGGTACGGACTCGTGGTGCGCGACTCTGATGCACTCATGGAACCCTGAATTCGTGGAGCGTCAGTACGAGAAGAAGCGAGACTCGTGGCTTGTCGACCATGGCGACGGAAAGCTGTCGGTCAAGGTCAAGCCCGCAGATTGGATGTCGTACAACGCCGTCAGGCTTTTGCACAATGCAGAAATCGGCTGGGTGGCATCGCTGGCGGCAGAGATGGGCGACAGGGATACGCTCGACGGGCTGCTGGCGTATTCCGACGACCGGTTCTCGCCTCGCTACCAAAATGGCGGTCTGATGTACCGGCGAAACGACCAGCTGTTTGACAAGGACGGCCATTACGTCATGAATTCGCCCATGCAATCAAATGCGCTTTTCCCTCTCGCTCGATTGAACGTCCAGAGCGGCTTCGAGCGATTGTACAAGAATCCGTGGGGCCCGAAAAATGCCACGCACTACAGCGAGCCGGCGCTTACTGAAATTGACTTTTCGGTTGACGTGTATCGCGCGGTGTACATAGCAGAAGAAAGCACGTTGCTTTTCGATGTTGCCGCATTCGAATCGGGAGCGCAAGGCTCGATCGGTTTGTCTCGAGTCTTTGGCAAGGGGGATTGGGCTATCAAACGAAGTGGGCAGCGAGTTGCCTGGGGCAATAGCAAAGCCCTTGTTGGTGTCGGTTTGGACACGAATATTCGGCAAGACGGGGATAGAATATCCATCTCAATCACGGACACAAACGTGGTTTCATTCATCATGCAGTGGCACAATTAGGCATTGTCTCATCGACTTGCCATCTTTTGGTGCATCTCTACAATTGAATAAGGGCTCTGGGCCTATCTCTCTTCTCTACGAATACAACCCATGTTGCTGGTAAGCAGATGTTGTCTGTACATGCCTTTGTTTTATTTCAAACGGGAATCCCGAGGTGCCTCGGCCCTGCAAGTGAACGGTTAATGGAAACACAGACCTAGAGGGACAGCTTGGGCTGTATTTCCGGGGGCTTTGGCCAAAGGTGCTGTAGGTTTCTCAAAGTCCGCACTTCCTTTCGAGATGTCAGCTTCGATGTGCCTGATAGATAAGCTAAACAAGGATTTATGACGCTAAATTACCGTGGTCGTGTGAACATTCAGTTGTGGGGAACTGTGCCGTTGACAAATTTGTGAGTGCATCTTGGCATCTCCGCGAGCATTTTTTTGCGCAATAATTATTTAGATGTTTGTACTTTGGAAAGATTTGCGTTCGGAACTTGCCGGCACCTTGACCTCACCCGAGGGCCCGAACCATTATGACACCCTCTACCACTCCCAATGTTCAAAGAGTGGCTATGTGAGTGGGGTAAAGGTTTTATTCTGTTCGTCTACTAGTGCTGCTGCGCAGTGGAATAATTGCTCAAGCCGCGCATCGCAGCCCAACTTGGAATATAGAGTACCGCTAGTATGGTACTGACATGCCCCCATCAAGGCGGCTGAGTCCTGGCACAACCAAGTGGTGTTCGTGAAACTTAACATCCATGCATTGTGGAGATGCCGAGCAACAACACGGCCGACTACACTATGAGCGGACCTGGAGGTGAAGCCGACTCCGTGAATTGTGGAGTGCCCGAGCTCGGTTTCGTTTACGAGGGCTCCACTCCCGCCGGCCGGATATCTCTTCACGGGAAGGGTCATCTTCATCCGGTCATCGTGTGCCCTGGCCGATAGTGAATTGGGAACGCGCGCAAGTTTGGAGTGACAAAAGAGGTACTTTCATTTGATTGCCAAGAATACGCCACCTGGGAATAGTGAGAGCATGCTCCAATTTATGAAGCTGTATTATGTATGTTAATTGGTCCTATCATCGTATTTAGAGGGAAATCACCGGGCTTCGCCCACCGTGTCCCGTTGGTATCACTCCCTTGTCAGATCGAAGGATGCCCATATTCGCACGTAGTCGGGACTTATCGGTCGGATTAAAACGAGGGATACCAGTGGGCCATCCGTTTGTACCTGCAGAATGTATATCCTCATATTCATATCCCAACTGCTGACTCCCTGGTCATATTCTATAGCGACGCCAATATTGTTAAAGAAAGCCTTTTCTGTTACTTGCTTGAAATGGAGTCATTGAAAGGCTGTAATAGCAAGATCCTGTATTCAAGTTCCAGATCTAGGTTCATGGACGAAATATGAATATTTCCGCTGGGAGCTATCCAACATCTGAGGAAAGGAACATGAGCATACGAACGCATACATTCTGCTGATTCAATTACAGTTCGCTCCGATTAAGTATCCCCTTGAAGATTCGCTGTGTATTGGAGGTATTCTGCTAGCTTTATTGTCTGATGACTGATTCGTTTACTTTGGTTTGATAAAGTTTGGTGTTTTCTGAAGATCGAGGTGGACTTGCGGATTTTGGTCAACATTCCGACCATTCCGCACTTTTTCCCTGGTTAGTGCCGGACGGACTCATCTCATGATTGCAAGTGATCAAGTGATCACATGACAAGAGAAATAACGGATGATATCATAGTGTTGATTGCGATTGGCTGCACGGGCTTCATGCAGCTCCTTACAGGCGCTGATGCGACGGCTAAGCCTCATCTAGCCGCCACACCACCCCTCAGCTCAGCCGCACCCACGCAACTTGGCTTCTCAACCTGTCGCGACGGTGAAGCGTCGTCTTGCAAGGCTTTGCTTTTTATCAACATGAGCCTGCTGGGCTTACCGAACGAGCTTCTCCAGCTGGTTGCCACCTTTCTCGACCGCGAATGCGACCTGGCCGCGCTGGTCGCCGTCAATCGCCGCCTCCACGGCCTCTTCCTTCTCTACCTGTACACGCTCGACCGCGATCACCACAAGCACGACTCTGCCGAGGCCTGGGCCATTTCCAAAGGTCGCCTGGATGTGCTTCACAGGATCTACACCTTGGGCGTTGAGTCAAACTCGAAGCAGGCATTCTTCGGTGCTGCAAAGGGCGGCTACCTCGACGTTGTGAAATTCCTTCTAGAACGCTACCCCGGCTACGACAGGCCTACGTTCAATGAGTTGCTCCTTTCCGCTGCCCCGTCGGGTAGTCGGGAGCTGGGCGTGTTTTTGATTGAAAACGGCGCCGACGTTAACTGCCAGGATGACTCGGGCGAATCGCCCTTATTCATAGCAGCCAGCGAACCGAATGGTTGCGATTTGGCTGCGTTGCTGCTTGAGAATGGCGCCGACCCCAACTGCCCCGATATCGTCGGGGATACGCCCGTCTCCAAAGCGGCCACCTCGTCGAGCGACCCTTCTCTGCTCACCTTATTGCTTAAAAATGGCGCCGACCCCAATATCCGGGATAGTTCGGGGAAGACGCCAATTTACAGAGCCGTACGGGAGCAGATGACTACCATGATGGCTGTTCTCATTCAGCACGGCGCTGAAGTGAATGTCGCCGACGATGATGAATGGACTCCATTAGGCTGGGGTGCGAGGCGCCCTAGAGAGAAGGTAATGAAGCTCCTCATTGATCATGGCGCCGACATGAATGCTTGGGGCTACCACGGCAGTTTCACCGTGCTCCAAAATATGGTACGGAATGGAGACAACAAAAGAGTCAAGTTCTTGCTCGAAATGGGAGCCGACCCCTTGACAAAGTCTCCAGACGGGAAAACGGCCCTGGACTATGCCATTCGAATGCAGTTCCCGGCCGTTGTTGAGGCGCTTCTCGAGCATGACTGCTGGGACGGGGTGGACTGGAGACAGCCTCCCCTGGGACGAACTCCCCTTCATGCGGTGATAGTGAGAGGCAACAACCCCATGATATCGACAGTTGTAGACTCGGGCAAGTCCTGGATCAACCAGACGGACCTGTGGGGTCGGACTCCGGCTTTCTACGCGGCCAAGTTTGGCACTCTGCCGGTCATGAATAAACTCATTGCCCACGGCGCCGATTTGAGCATCGCGGATGGCTACGGCGCCACCCCGCTCATGGTGGCCGTGAGGAACGAGCGCGTGAGTTTGGTCGAGACACTTATCCAGGCCAGGCCCGATTGCCTTGGCGACAAGGATCATCTTGGTCGCACCATCTTTTGGTGGGCGAAGGCCACCGGCGATTCGCAGCTGCTCGAAATTTTGACGAGCCACGCCAGCGACGTGGGCTTTGAAGTCGATCCAACCGATCTTGAGGCTGAGAAGTCCATAATCAAGCACAACCGCGCCAACTGCTGGTGCGACTTTTGCACGCGCGCTCTCGGCGGAGTTCGAAATGCCCATAGGTGCGAAGAGTGTGCTGAGGGTTGGTTTCTTATCTGCAACGATTGCTTTACCGACGGGCGATTGAGCTGCAGTACGCTACATGGGAAAGAGAAATGGGTTCCTTACACAGAGTGCTCGTGCCGGGTTTTTGCAGAGCGCTAGAAACAAGGGGCATGGATGATGATGGATTCACGACTTGAATGTGGTTTCTAATTTGCCAAAACTTGAATTAGGTTGGGTTAGGACATGGGTGATGCGGGAGCATTTTGGTTCTTCCGGCATGGAATTAGAAAGATGATGCATGTGCGACAAATTTTTGGAGACTATGAAATGCAATCGGAGAGAACATGGCTTGACGCAAGTCTTGCCTTGAGCTATCCGTAGCGCAATACATTTGCTATGAACTATCAAAACATTTCACAAGAGGCCGTAGGGCAAGCAGCAAAATCATGCGCAGTATTCTACAGCCACCTAGAGTAAAATAAGCTTCTCAAGATAAGCTCCCGACGAACCATTGTCTTCGAAGCCATGAGTCTGAAGCAAACCGAATAACCGCGCTATCTCCATCGACCGCTTGTCCAATTCAGAGATGGGTCCAATTTTGTCATTGAACGTGTCCCAAAAATGGCGCCGAAGGCTCACGTGGCACGGGTGAAAGTGCCAATCTGTTTGTGTCTGGATACCCAAGAATATCTCCACTCCCCCGAGGGATAGTCCAAAGGGAGCAATGAAGGCATCCTGCCAGTCTACGGCACCAGTGACATGGCCGGTTTCCTCCTCGACGTGAATGTTGTTCTCAAGCAGGTCGCCGTGGTGAAGTACCATGGGGAATCCAGGCCGAAACAAAAGGTGAAGATCTCTCTTGACCATTTCCATTGTCGCGTGGAGGCTATCCGGGAGTGTGAGCGAGAGTTGGTCTAGGATAGCGACATATTGCTCCTGCAATCCAGGCGAAGGCACCGGTAAATTCGGTGGCCTGTTGATCCATGCGGAAGCGAAAAATCTGATGGCATTAGAAATCATTAGGGAGCAGATAAGACAATAGTTGACGAACCTTGCAAAGTCTTGAACTGTTTGCCTGAGACGGTGGTCTATGCCAACATCCAAGGTGAATATATCTCGGCGAACTCGACAATACGCCGGCCCAGGAACACGATTCCAAATATAGACGTGGAGGGATTCTAGTTGACCATGGTACACACCCTCGGGTACAAATCCGATGTAAATTTGCTGGGCAAGTCTAATCTTTGCCATGTCAAGTTGCCGGTTGCGAAATTGGACTACTTTGGAGGCTCCTGTACTTTCCACGGTGTAGCTACTCCCGCCTTGGATCGGGGTGGCGTAAATAGCATTCCCGAGTAGTTTGGCGGCAAAGGCATCACATTGATCTTTTGTGCAAGGTGCGTTTGAAGAAAAGAAGTTGGATATCTGTGCTCGCGTCAGAATGTCGTAGCTCTCAGGCCCAACAGCGTATTTGGCCACGTCCATCTCGAGGGTTGACAAAGTAGAGGTGCAAAAAGAATTGTCCACGAGATACTAGAGGCCTTATGCAGTTGCGCAACCAACGTCAGGCAGCAGTGCATGCGCGTTGGTTGCTCCCAAATCACCCGCAGAGTCAACTGTATTTCTGACACAGTGCGATGCGCTAAATAAGAGACGGAATAACCTCCTTCACCTCGGCTTTTCGACGCATGGCTTGAACTTTTGTCTACAGCAGGTCTGATATCAGGACATCAAGGGCTCCCAATAACCCAGGACGGGATTAGAGGAGAGGGAAATACTATCTTTCAAGCTATCGACAGCATGAGACCCAAGTGATGATGCCAATATATAATAGCAAATTTTATTATTAACAGCGCAACTAGTCTACTAAAAGCAGACGAAATCTATTGGGCCTTTTGGCTGACGGCAGGCATTTCAAAAAGCCACTCCTGACTTTTACTTTCAGTAGCGTCAACGAGCCACCGGGCAAGAATGCTTCGGTTTATGCCACTCGTCCATCCAGACGCAGCCAATGGCCCTGCATAGGCAGTGCCGACCTCTCTCTCGGTCAGCCATGCCTGCTTGTCGCTTGAGCCGGAAAGGTTTCCAAGGCGAAACACGGTCCAGTCGATATCCTTGCCATCTGTCTTCTCAAACAGCTCCTGCACGGCCATGATATTAAAGTATGCGCCTCCGGCCAAAATCTTGATGAGCAACGTCAACGCCGACCGAGACAGAGCGCTCTTGTCTGTGGGCCGGTAGATGGCAATGGTGCCCATGGCGAAGATGCGGCGGACTTGGTGCTCCTTCATGAGCGAGATGATTGTTCGGTAGTAGTCGGCGAACTCGGTGTTTTTGGGCTGTTTCGGGCTGCTGGGGCCGACCAAAGAGATGACGGCGTGACTCTTGGAAACGGCGGTTGACAGAACGTCTCGCTGGGTCAGCTCTCCCTTGATTACCTTTTGACACCAAACCATGATTAGATAAATAACGAGCACAGCTATTGCATCAGGCTACTCACCTCGAGAAGTGTGCTCGTTGTCAAGTCAACTGGTAGCTTGCTGGGTGTGCGACAATACGCGATGGTGGCATGTCCGCGGTGGATCAATTCGCGTATCAGACAAATGCCAGCAGGGCCAGTGCCACCAAGAACCAATACTTTGTCACCCGCCATTGCAAAGCAAAGATGTAGACCACGAGGCGGTTGAGGATCAAAATTGAAGACGATGAATGAACAAATGGTGAACGCAAGTTACTGAGTGCAGCAAGCGAAAATTCGGTTTATGGGAGCCATGGATTTAATAGTTGTGACGGATGCATTTTGAGGCCGCATTTTACACCCGATCAACGTTGCATTTTTGTCATCCGGTCCACTGCCTGATAACTCAGCGGCGAAAGTAAGACGTAAATCAAGTAAATAAATAATGCAAAGTCTACCAGAAACGAAATTTTGAACAACATCGTGTCATTTGTCACGTTCTGTGGTGATCTGAATCCGAGGATGGACACAACAAATTCTTCAAATTGCATGAAAATGGACAAATAGCCACAAAACTTGTTTTTCTGGTAAAAAAAAGTTGTAAAATCTTTCAAGACTAAAGCACCGCGTGACGCACCCATATTTTGTCAAGACACCTTAAGAACGGTCGCTAGCATGCTAGGCAAAAAAACAACACCAACACTTACGTCGTCCTTCTGCTAGCAAAATACATGAAAAAAGAAAATGCAACAAACGCTCAAGCCCATACTCATGCTGTTAAGTAGACTATTAATACATTAGTAATGATTAAAGATTAGAGTTTATATCATAGATATCATCCGTGCCCTCGTAATTAATTCTTCTCGTTTGGAGTGCCGGACTCAAATTGCATGATGGTGACAGAATTTGAGCCACACCACACTGCCATTTTCGGTCCTGAACCTACTGCCACCATGGACCGAGACTCAGTGGGAAGACGTAGCAGATTATTATTAGCTTCGGCGACCCATTTTTCATCTGCTTCGACACCGTACCCACAAAACTTGAGGCTCCTAGGGCCGACCTTGACCGGCACGCTCTTCCTGCAAGGAAGGAGATTCAAATCCAAAACTCCCATATCTGTAATCAACTGGGAGCTTATTTCTTCATCAAACGCAACAGAATAGATCGGTCGGCGCGTAATAAGTTCATAGACGCATTGGCCTGTGGTTGCATCCCATATTCTGATGGCCTTGTCGCTTGAGACTGAAGCGATCAATGCACTGTCTGCGGAAACGGTCACTGATGATACGCGACCAGGTGTTTCCATTTCCTGTAGACCCTTGCCGGTATTCGCATCACAGATCATGACGCCGCCCGAGTGTGATCCCAAGACAATGAATTTGTCATCGGCAGAAAAGGTAATCGAGGTGGGCATCACCCTGAGCCCATCCAGCGATCGTATGCGCGTATTCTTAGTCGCATCCCGGATTTCAACGCTGTCACCGCCCTCAAAGGCCAAGGCAATTTGCTGACCGTCTGCCAAAAAGGCTACGCAGGCGACCTTCTGACCCAAATCTTTGATCGTCTGCAAACACTGACCAGTGGTGACATCCCATACTTGAACGTCATTTTGAGACGATACCGAAGCAATGCGTTGGCCATCCCTGGAGAAGAAAACGGACACCGGAGATTGACCATTGATGTCGGAATTGTCGGTAGAGAGATTTGAGGCAGTCTCTATGGTTGTTTTGGCTGAAATCCACCGGGGCAACTCTGCCTCGAACATGGCTGCAAGGCTACTCTTGGGCCCAAGAACTAGAGCTGAGGCGTAGACTTGCAGCGGGGCCATCTCAATAATGTCTATATTGGATAAGATGAAATGCTGTGCATCTCTGACCAATTCTGCAACGTTGTCCATGATTCCTCGTTCCTGAAAAAAGTTAGACATTGCTTGCGGGGGACAATCTGGAAGACTCACCACTAGCTTTTGTAACTTGTTTATCATGGACAACGCTTGCGGTATTTCATGCAACAGACTGAGTGCCTCGAGCCAGTTGAGATATTTTTGGCTGAGAAAAGTGTAGATCATAACGCTGTTGCAAATTACGTCGATGGCATTCGGATCTTCGTGCGAGACAGCATCATAAAGATGATCAGCCCAGTGAAGACACGCATAACGCACCGGGGCCAGTGGATCGGATTTTGGCGGCGAAACTTTTTGAATCAGAGTGTCTGGTTTTTGAAGCCTGTACACATCGCGGCATAGTACCTTGGACATGAGGTGTACGCACGTTGAAAACATGTCGTAGTGCGCGGTCGGCGGGGCTTTGAACGAACCAGTCGAGTTCTTATTCAAAAACTCGCGAACAGAAGCGTGAGTGAGATGGACAAATCCATCTTGGATCTTGAGCAGCGGCGCGCAATTTTGAACCACGCTTTCCACGGAAACCTCGTCTGCATAAAAGGACTCGGCTAGGCCAGAGAATAACCTCAGTTCTTCTAGGCGGAGGGGCCGGTATGTCGTGATTGCGAGTGTCAAAACAGCGTGGCAGAGCCTGCGATCTTCCTGGTCTAGACTCTCGATGTGCGACATGATCCTCTCGTAAATGGGCGTCAGAGTCGTTGGCATCATGCTGACAGCCCGAATCACGTTTGACCGACCAACATTCTGCAACAAGTGCGTGACCAATCGTACCCAGAGAAATGATCCGCCGGCTCTGTCTCGTAGCTCTTGGTGAGCCTTGACTCTAAACTTGCGCTTGCACCGAATTGATTTGAGTTTTGAGATTTTGTCGTCAATGTAGACGCCGATCCCTTGGGAAACAGTGTTGGCGTCTAGTTCAATGGATAGTCGAGATTTCGATTCAATCCGAGCCAATTCCTGTTCGATGTCGTCGCTGTTTCGGCTTGATACAATCCATTTAGCCGAGCTGAGCTGAGATGTGTGAATAATAAACTCCAAAAGTTGTTGAAGCCCGGTCTGGCACTCATCCAATGCATCGATGATAACGACGCAATCCTTGGCGCGCTCATCGCACAACATGCTGGTCAGTGCATGAGATAAGGTGTCGAATGCATCGTCATCTTCAAAAACCCGCCGACCTCCATGCTGGTACATGTCTTGCACGTGTGAGATGAGTCCTGGGCATTGGCAAAGTAGTAAATACGTCAGGCCTCGCAGGACAGATGCGGCGTGGTTTAGTCGTGAATCTGTGCTTTGGCAAAAGAAGAATGGCATGGTAGGCGCATAAGACCACCAAGGAAGGACATCGCCAATTGACTGTGACAATGCATTGGCGGCATTTCTCAACGACCCTTGGCTCTTTCCTGATTTTGCTAGTTCATCGATGATGCCGCATAGAAGCATGGTTTTGCCCACACCGGCATCGCCTTTGATCCAGAGCAAGCGGCTTTCCTCGTCGTCGCGCCAATTGCAAAAGTCTTGATGGTCCAGGATCCACTTGTAGGAGGGCCGATGAAGTCCGCCCTGAATTTGCTGGATGCGGACCTTTTCCTCGCGAGGGTCGGCCAATTGAAGGTCCGCGATGCATCTGGTGCGGGTCGTTTCGTTGTCGCCATGGGATTGACGGCTGTTGTTGCCCATCTTCATCTTGATGTCAAACACGTACATGCAGGAATCAATCCGTCTCAATTGTTTCTATTCTCTGAAGCTTTTAAGTTACGAGCAGATGGCTGCCTGATGCTGCTGACGGAGTCATGTCTGGTCGTGGTGATCAATGATTGATTGGTTATTTTGGCGGCCTCGTATCCAACAGTCTAGCGCGCTATTTTTAGACGCCAGCGCCCCTCACAGGCTGCACACCAAAGTCCCACGTCACCAAGACGACTGCTTTTGGCATGGTCACAGGGCTGAAGGCACTGACGTCAAGCCGGAGTGGCCGTAATATCTGCACTCATTGCATGCCGTTGGTTGGTGCTTAACTGGCTCTCGACAGGAAGGCCAGAAATGCTATACCTCCCTTGATTGGTGATTGTAGTATTTTCTCAATTGCGGTGCAACATATTTAATCAACATTTCTTTCAAACATGATCCCATATGCAGTCCGATTAATCTTCCAGATGATCTCTCATAAAGTCCACATAGTCAAAGATGCATCGCTTGTAGAATCGCTGCTGTGTCGTGCGATTAAATCCTTGGAGTCCGTAGTGGTCATCATACTGGCTCCACTCCCAATTATCCAGAAAAGACCAGCCATGAAGCCCAATGACATGAATTCCATCAGTATGGATGGCTTTCAATACTTCTTGCATGAATGAAATGTAGAAATATGAAGGCGTTAAGTCGTTCTGTAGATGGGAAACAGACATCGAAGACGCTTTATACAGCGTCATTCCATATTCAGCAATCATGATTCCGCCAGGGTTGGGATAAGTGGCTTCATAGTAGCCCAACATAGGTCGGACATGGATAGCTGGCACCTACTCGCAAGGTTAGATGGATTTCCCAGATCTTGCGGTGATTGAATTCTAACTCACAGCTACTCTTTCCTTGTTGTCTAAGAAATTTGAAGTCCACGTATCTCGCACATCGATCTTGAGAGCGCACTGAGGCCACAGCGGGTTGCTTCGGTTGGCAGCGCAAGCACCAAGTCCTTCAAAAGGCTCTGAATAGTACGATATGGTATAGACGTCGAAAGCGAAGAAATCCGCTGTGCCATTGAAGAACATCAGCTCTTCATCAGTGTATATTGGGACATCCAATCCAGGAGTGTCCAACATGGATTTTGGAGGGTTTTCCCCTAGAAACAGTGGTCGTGCGAAGTACCCCACGTCGAATTCATTTTTTCGGTTCGCAGCGGCGACATCTGAAGAATTGGTAGGATCAAGAGGCACGGCAAAGCCACCTGTTCCGCTGACAAACTTGACGCTCCAGAGCGCATCGCCTTTAATCTTCTCACGGTACCATCGGACGACTTTTGCGTGCGCAAGTAGAATGTTTTTGCTAAACTTCCATCGCTGAGTGAGTCTGGCTTCGGTTGTCGGCTCATTAAAAGTGTACCACGTCCCGACACGGTCTGAAAAGTGGGCAAGCACTGTTTGGGCGTAGTAAACAAACCCGTCGACAAATTCGGGGTGACCATATGATCTAAATGTTTCTGTCAGCGAATATCGATTTCATTTCGCTATGCTGAAAGGACTTACAACAAAGAATCCTCCGTTTCATAATACATTGGGGTGTCAAAATGATGGAGCGTGACAACCGGCTGCATTCCATGGCTCAAAATGGTGTCAATCACGTCGCTGTAGTGATCGATGGCCTGTTTGTTGATTGGCGACCCTGCGACGCCAAAGGGAACGATTCGTGGCCAAGATATGCTGAGACCATAGGATTGAACACCAATAGCTGCAAGCCTTGCAATGTCTTGCTTGTACAGATAGTAGTTCATGGCCGTGATATCAGGTGAACCTCCGCCAACAATGCCTGAGTAATTGTCTCTTCGCTTGTCCTCCCAAATGGTTGGGCCACGGCCTTCATTTTTCACGGCTCCCTCGATTTGCAAAGCGGATCCTGCAAAGCCCCATTGGAAATCTTTTGGAAACTTGAGCCCGTCCCCGCCGTCCCTTAGAAGAGGAACTCTAGGCGGCTTGATAAGCTCGCTGCTCGGGATAGGTGTTGGTGAGACAGTGGTCGTGAAAGGAGGTGAGGAAACGGGTATTGGTTCCCACAAAGAGCTCAGAGCGTCGTTTCCAAACTTTTTACCTTTATCTGTAGGAGACGACTCGGGTGAACCCCATGTAGTTGTTGGTCGAGAGCCTAGTAGGGTTGAAAGCTGCGAAAAATGAGGTGCAAAAGTTGGTGTCGTGTCAAATGTCGGGAGCGGACTAGCGTACTCTCGAGGCTCGTACAAAGGCCATTGGTACGCATCTTCCGCAATTGATGGTCCACTGTAGCCGCGAAACAGATGCTCCCTGGTCAGCCATTATCGTGTAATATTGTGATGAGTGAATGTTTGCGCTTGATACTTGCATAAGCAGCCAAAGTGGCCAAGTTACACCGACTCCAGAGGGTCGCATGACCGTGTAGATGGGTTATTTGGTTGATTAGGTGGTATTTCGCAACTCTCCGACTGTTGCTGTCGTTAAAGAGCCGCTTCCGATGTGAAATCGATCAAAGTCAGCGCAAAGCAAACGACGATGATATAGGGTTCGTAAAAAGACACCGTTTGCCGTTTACCCCGCACCGCATTTGCCTTGAGAATTGATTTCTCGGTCCGAATAATTTTCTAGAGCAAGATCGACCACTGCTAACGGCGGGCAGAAGGTCGCGGAATGGACAAGCCTCGTTATGTCTCACAAACTGTGGGTCAGTTTCGCTGTTCGCAGTGAAGGGACTTGCCGATACCTTCAAGCTCATGTAACGGGCTGAGTTATGATACTGCTACTAGTGTGAAGCTATTAGATTAACGGAGCACCTATTCCGGTCAGATAATTGGCTAGTTAGACTCTATGAGGACCATTTTGGGGGAGGGAATGACACCAACACCCAAGCGACTACCCTATAGACGCCATCTCCAATATGTTTTTTGGTTGAGACAAACAGGTTCATCCAAGCAACTTGGGATTGACAGAAAAAGAAGGAATAAAGTGAGTATCTGTGCGATGAAATGAGTTTCTGGCCTTTTCTCTATATTAAAGAGGTAACCTCTCTATAGAAAGTAATCATGAACCAGTTTTGGGACGACACATGAGAGTTTCAGCGCCACCCAACATAGGTCTCCCCTTCGGTTTCTAATAGGGCTAGTATACGAACCTCAACGGGACCCAGATGACGGTTATAGAGAGCCTGCTTGTGGACAGCACTTGAGGACACCCTGGTGATCGAGGCTAGTATAATTAATTACCGAATGCTTAGTGGACAAGGCAGAGGACTCAAACGCCGCACGGGCATGTGTCTGGACGGTCACGGGCACCAAGAGGAACGCTGCTACGAGAAAGGAGTCACTGCATAATGCGTTCATTGTCGCCGTTTCCATCAGGATTAATTACAGCTGATCGAGTTGTGTTGTTGTATCGCCTGGTTGTGTCTAGCCGCCAAAGTTACTCTGTCAACCCCTCATCGCTCGGCCCGCTGGCTCCCATCTCGACCAACTCTCTACTCGGTGACGCCCAAGCGCGGCAAATTGTCTTCAAACTTGTTGCATTTGGCCATGAAATCCCCCGCGGACTGAAGGTACTCCTTGTCGCCCTGTGACAACTCGACCCTGCACATTCTCGATGGCCGAAGATTGGATCTGATGACCAGATACCGAGCCTTGGCGCTCGCTTCCTGCTTCGAGGCTGCGTACAGAGACACGGGAAGACTGCCATACTTGTTCTGAGCCGCCATCCAGTCCTTGGTGTGAGGGTCGACTCGTGGCTCTCCCGCCTCATCAATGTGCGCTCCAGTGTCAGGTAACGATTCAACCCCGGTGGCAAACTCGACCGTCCAAGGTAGGCGCGTCTCTATGTCGTTCGCGGCACCATCGAGCAAAGCCTCATAGAGGATCGGGTACCAGTCGGGCGATGCCAAAGGCGGCATGTGGGCTCGCTGAGCAACCAAGATCTCGGCCTGGGCCTGGGCATCGGCGGGAAAGTCAGAACACTTCTCGGTGGCATGATCAGATGAGTTGCAGCAACCGCAGCCGCCAACGACGCCATCTCGCGAGCTCCAACAGTCAATGACCCGGTGGCCATTCTCACCGCAGTGGCCGCACTTGACGACCTCTCCATCCTCTGGGGGGCTGGCCTCCTCGGGCGTTCCCGTCGTCTCGGCGTCGGTCTTGGCGCTCCCTTGGCCGAGGCTCCAGTCAATGTCGGCCAGCTGGATCTGCGGGCGTCGGGACCTGAGCTCATCTGTCTGCCCGCTGTTGCCCCACGCAAAGGTGGTGAAGTTATCTGTACCGTACTCCCTGGCGGCCGCATCAGAAAACTCGGCCACATTCTCTCTGTTATCAACATTGCCCGCCAAACAGGGCACATTCCCATGAACATCCACCGGGCGGCACGCGTTTGTCTCCGGCACTCTTCCGCTGCTGTTGCTGAGACCCGAATCCGGGTTCATGCTGTCAACCTGTGACTGTGCCGTACCAAGAGCGCGCTGGCGCTCGTTTCCACCCCTGCTGGCCTGGGCCAGAGTACCACTCCTGCCGCGGCCACGCTGGTTGCCCTGTTGGTAACCCGTGCCGCCTCTGACGGGGCCTCGGGCGTCTCCATGGCCGAAACCCGCCGAAGCACCTTGGAAGGTCGTGGGGCATTGCCCACCACGTCGACGTCCAACACGCCTTTGGCCACCAACACGCCTTTGCCAACCACGTCGGCGTCCAACACGCCTTTGGCCACCACGTCCACGCCCAGTCTGGGCCTGATTGGTGGCTGTGCTGCCGGAGCCGCTCGGGGGGTTGCCAGTGTGGGCAGGAGAGTTGAAGTTGGAGGTGAAGAACATGTTGTCGTCAACAAAAGTGAGGTAACGTGATGGTGAAAAAGTGAGAATGAATTCACTACCCTACCCCGCAAAGCACAAGTCCACCAAACACTTGGTGTGTGGCCACGCAGCTGTTGCCAGTCTGTACTTGTTGGCAGCTGTGTGGCCACAACAAGCTGGTACTTGCTGGCCACATGGGCTACTACGCGCTCCAAGAGTCAACTGGAGAAGTTGAACATGTGTTTGCCAGCTGCCAACGGCCATGCGGCAGCCAAACTATCGTGCAAACCTTTGCGATTCCAACGACGTTGATCACCTTTTCATTCCCTTTCATCGACTGCATCCCAGGATGAGCCATCTCATCACCAACAGGGGTGACTATCGGTTTTGCGTGCGCGCCCTCAAGTCTGCTGTTATGGAAGCGAACAATGAGTCTGCAGCTGAGGCGAAGCTGAGCAACAAGCTTGTGGCCGACCCCCGGATTAAAGCTCACACTCCCGTCTGTGGGTGGGGCTGAGAGGCTGCTGGTTCTTGATGGTGACCAGCGGCGATGGGCTCGCAAGAACCTCTTCTAAGCGCCCCTGAGGGGGGCTGGCGCGGACGTCTCGTGACCCAGAAAAATGCCCTGACAATGCCGACTACGCGCCGCGAACGCAAGATGCGCCTACAATGGAGACGTTGCAGTCTGCCTGTCCTAAGCTTCTGCCAAACCTGGGTCAGCGACAAAAGTTGACGGTTGCAGGAGTTGTACCGACGCCCAGCTGCACAGAGGAAGTGCGCATTATGGCCAAGAACTCGAAATGGACCGCAAGAACATCCACAGCTGAGAGATTTCTTTTTTTTTCTCTTTTTCTTTTCTTTTTTTTTTCTTTTTGAATGGCTGCCAGGTATGTCAATCCGCCATCTTGCTGCCGTGATGCTGTCTGACATGGCATGCAGGTATGTGGCAGTTTGTCGGCATCTGTGCAATCAAGCACCACGTCAGTGTGTTTGGCATGTTTTATGAAGACGGCATCTAGTCCATGATTGAATAGACTACTGTGGGACGAGGGTAGCGAAGATTGGCATTCAGACTTTTTCGGGCCGGACCCTACTTCTACGACTAGACAATAATACATCTTCACTCAACAAGATATGACATCCCTTATTCACTCATGGCGTTCGTGAAACCAGGGTGGAGTGTGTGCTGCCAACTGAAAACGCGTCACGCGAGCTGTTCATGTACAGTGACTCGGCCCGTTCACGACCGCGCTCCAAAGTTTGCGCATTCATTCACCCTGTTTCACATCATCTATCAAAAACTTACGAAGAACTCGCAAAGAAGCTGGATGCCCTTTTGCAAGCGTGCGATGAAAAGCCTGTCTGCAACGCTGCTGAGGTGATCTGGTTACTGGAAAACTTGCGGAAGGCACCCCGGTTGATCAAGACCACCGAGGAGATGTGGCGGGTCCGAGAGCAGGAGATCCAGGGGAGGAAGGTGGTGTTGAAGCAGAGGGATGAGGCTCTGGATGCGCGTTCTACTGAAATCAACAAGCGGGAAGCAGCAGTGCAGCTGCAAAGCGACCGGCTGGATAGTCGCGGAGGCCTGAACGACGGCCTGGGTTCCGACGTCGCAATCATCAAGCAGACGAGGTCTGAGGCTATATCAGATCTAAGAAGGGTTGAGGACAGAGTGGACGAGACTGCCCAGGGTGGCGATACGAACAGGGACAAGTTGTGGACAGCCTTCAGCGTAGTGGTGGGGAGGGTAAAGCAGCTGGAAGCTGACTTGGGTCACGAGCGCACCGACTTGGAAGAAACCAAGGCAAAGCTGGCCGAGGCATCAGAGTCCAAGTCACAGTTGCAATCCGACAAGACAGCGCTGGCAGCTCAGCTGGAACTGGAGCGCGCCGGTTCACGGAGGCTGCTTGGTGAGAACCAAAGCTTGACTTCCCGACTTGACCGTGCTCAAGGCCAGGCTGAGCTTGCAGCGGCCTTTCGATCCCACATCAGCGACCTCATCGGCGAGCCTGCGGCCAAGGAGACTGCCAAACGGCTCCAGCAAGAGCTTGACTCTTGCAAAAGCCTGCTGTCTGCGAAAGAGGCCGTTCATGCCGAAGCTCAGGCGAGAATGGCGGCGCAAATTGCTTCCCTCGGGGCGGACGCAGCACAGGGGCGCAAGCGTCGCCGGGACGTAGAAGAGGGGCCGCAAGAGTCTAAGCGACGTCGTTTGAAAAGTAGCCTCGTCTCTACGCACATGGCGGCAGTAGCAGAGGAGCTAGCTGACGTGCACGTTTTTGCCAGAACCATGCTGCAGTCAGCCCGCAACTGTGGCCGTCTGCTCGAGGAGCTGCACGATGAACATCGTATCCAACGACTGCGCAATTTGAATGCAGAGGCCGTTGTTGGTAGCCGGCATTGCCTAAAGGGCGTTTTGGAAGGAGTCCCCGTGCATGAGGGAGAGTGTCGGGAGCAAACGGGCTGCCAGGTGGTCAAGGTTGTCGTTGTCGGTGAGCAGCGAATGCTGTTCATGGAGTAGATGGCCAGCATGTATATGTGCTGCGGGACGTGTATGTGGGTGAGTAAAGGCAAGCAAAAGTTGGCTTCCAATTCCCTCATGTCGCTGACGTTGAACTAGGCTTAGGACGAGCGGACATTCAACTCACCCGTAGACGTTGGCGAGTGAAAACACAACACATATGGAATTGAGTCTGAGCCGAATCAGAAACATCTCGCTCGCAGTAGGTACTGGTTCCCCGTTACCGAAAAAGGCTGACCAGAAGGTTCCATGGCTGGCAGATTTTGACAACATCAGCGGCAAGATGAACGATAACTAAGCTGATAGTAAGTGTCCTCCCGGCCGCGCATGATGTTGCTAATGTGTATCGTCTATAGTTCCATTGCGGACTTTTCCGCGGTCTGTTTGAGTTCTGAAGGAATAGGGCGTGCCGGGTGTAACTCGGAAGTGTTCAGAGTGTCATGGCAGGAAAGGGCTCAGTAATAGTACACCTACTACGTCAATTCCGTTTGTCTTTTTGTCATGTATTAGTGAAGAATTCTCACTTTCCATTTTCAGAGATGGTCCAACTTCTCACTCATGGTTGAGGGCTGCGGTTGTTGCCAGGCGCATTCGCAGTGACCTCTCACTTTCAGGGCGGCCGAAAGGGATTGTGTCGAAGCCTGTCTGGCCAGAGAGGCGGCCAACGTGGTGACGAGCCGCTCTGCAAGGTGCAGCTCACCGTCTCGCACCGAGCGCAGGACGACGCGAGGGACCAGCTCGACAGGCATGTTCTTGGTCGCCAGCACGCTCGGCGTCAAGGCCATTGGCTTGTTTATGTTGCGCAACCAGCGTTTCGGCTCGTAGTCGTCGAGGCTGTCGTGCAGATTGACGGAGCAACCGATGCACAAAGGGCTCTGCAGCTAGCGCCCCCAGGCGCCACCGTGGCAACGCCAGCCGCTGTCACCCACACCTGTAAACTCTTAGAACTGCATGTATGGAAAGCTAGAATGCCTCTCATCCCTTGATACAATCGTTTGCGATGAGCTGTGAGCACTTGGGATAGTTGTGAGGCTGATTGGAGCTATCCACTATTGATATATATTCAGCATTATTTACCTTCAGTCGCGGACTCACGAGTCAAAACAAAGGATCAAGAGCAAATACTTGTAACAAAAAGAAAATGCATGCTGAATTCAAAATGTATACGGAAATTAGTCCATCTATCTCATGTTATCCAAAAAGTTTAGCAGACGCTTCTTTAAAACCACACCGATCACCTTTGCAGTCTCCTCTTCCACGACAATCAAGTATGAGGCTCCGAGTTTGCCGAAAATTTCAACAGCAAACTCCAAAGGAGCGTTTTTCGAAACCGAGATTGGGCTCCGATTAATATTCTCAGACAACAAACCGTCCAAGATGTGCAGTTCATCCGTCTCTTGCAGCGCGTATGTTTTGTCTATCGCGCCCAGCACATGCTCCAATTCGCTCTGTGGAACATAGCCATGACATCTTCCCTGGTCATTGACGATGACAAGCCCAGCGTCAGAGATACCTCGGGCCTTGAGATTGGTGAGTTTAGTCTTGAGAGCGGAGATGGACACGCGGTAGCTTTGGTCTGTCGACATTGTAATCTCTTCCATGGTCGCAGCTGGCGGGAGAAGGAGCTCGACTGTAGCGGAGCCTTCCGACTTTCTAACCGTCTTGACCTTGGATAAGGCGTGTTCTGGGTCGAGGAAAGGATGGCCGCCAATATGCTGGGCGAGATCGTAGACGCCCTCTGCACAGATGCCATCGGCAACCCATTTCGCGGTGAGAATGGCAATCATGAATGGTGGGATAAAGTTGACTTCACCAGTGAGTTCGAACATGATGACAGCCAAGCTGACAGTCATTCTGCTGACTCCAGCGAGGAATGCAGCGGCCCCAACCATGGCAAAGATGCCTGGTGAGATTCCCGGGATTACCTGACCGATAAGTCGACCGAATAGAGCGCCACCATCCATGGCAGGAATGATGATTCCAGATGGAACTTTGCAGCCAAAGGTTATGGTGGTCAAAAACAACTTGACAAAGGTGCCTGATATCAACCACCAGTAATATGGACCCTTGCCACTCGTCTTTGCTTCTTGTTCACAGATCCAACTCTCGCCGATGTTCTTGCAGTCCACCAGCAAGTCCTGGATAACAATGTCTCCAGTCTCGCGAATGAGGCGGTTGGGGAATTGTAGGAGAGCTGTGATGAGAGTTACAGCGGCAACCTCAAAGACTGGGCTATTCTTGATAAGCGATATTTTCCTAAACGACTTGGACCACAGGAAGTTGGCTCGGCAAAAGACGCCACCGAAAATGCCGCCGCAACTGCCGAGGAAGATAAAGACGAGATAGTGAACAATGTGGTAGTTGACTCCATAGTCGGTTTCGAACAAGACCAGTTTCCCTGTCCCCGCTGGGTTCAGTTCCTTCAAGACGGCTGAAGCAACCATGGAGCAAAGGCAAGACCGCCAGAGGACTTGGCGCGGAAAGAAGGTGCTGATTTCTTCGTAGCTAAAAAGAACACCTCCAATGGGGGCTCCGAAAGCGACAGATAACCCGGCCGAACAGGCAACACTCAGCATCTGCCGCAGCTTGCGCGGGCTCTTGGCATATTTGGGGATGAACATGATGACCAGGTATCCCACGCATGCTGAGATGTGGACAAACGGCCCTTCCTTTCCCAAGCACATACCCGTCGACACGGCAAAGGTAGCGCCGACAGCTTTGACGATCAAGACCTTGAGCTCGAAAAGGTGCGGTATGATGAAGCCAGAGAGGACCGTCTTGATTTCTGGGATCCCGCTACCAGCAGCCATGTACATGGTTTTTCCAAAGGTGGTCTCGGTAGATTGAGACGGAGCGGGATCCGAGCCGTCCTTGACCTCGAGTTCGTCCTCGGCAGTCGGCAGGTTTGTCTTTGTGGTCATGGTCAAGCTGGAGGAAATGACGCCAAACATCAAGGCAAAGCTGACGTAAATGGCATAGGATGGACCAAAGCTCGCCGACCATGAGTTCCAATCTTCACACTCGCGATTCGGTGAGCAACACGCGCGACGGCTTAGGAACGGTTGCCTCGTGCAGTACCCTTCCTTCCAATCTGAGACGGTCTCGACGCTCACGTCGACAGCAGATGCGACCGTGGCTGTGACTACACCGATGACAAAGGCCGCGATCCAGCCCTGAGCTGAGTCCCATAGCTCGGCGAGTTTGTCGCGGATTCCACTTTGCGGGTGGAAGCCAGGGTGGCTACTGTGGTCATTGTCCTTGGCCAGACTCTGCAGCCAGTCGATGGTGTTGTAGTGGTTGTACGGTAGGCGGTCCCCGACTTGGCTGGAACCAAGAGCCTGGTTGCCCACAGACGTGCCAGTCGACAGCGTGACTTCGCCATCGCCAGTGTACAACTGTTGCTGATCAGTCGCTGTAATCAAAGGAGTAGCCTCGTCGACAGCATCTTCTGGCTTATCGGTAGCCATGATGCAAGTGACAAGTTGGCAGTTTAAGCTCTGTCTTAGTTCTGGTGACGACAGCCGGGAAACTTCAATTTGTAGATGCTACAAATACGAAAGAGCCGCCATTTCGGCAAGAGAAATTCTTCAGTACGCACCTCGGAGATGTCTCGACTGCTACTCGAGCTTTCAAAGGCAACGAATGCATCCTGAATCATCGAGGCAACCCGTGATGGGCGCGGAATTCGGGGGGCTGACGTCAACTCATGGCCCGTGTCTTATCGTGGTCATCTGAGACCGGCGATTCCACTCCGTCTGGGCGATCCGCACATTAGCAGCGCATCGCGGCCGGCGAAATGGATTATTCCAACCGAATGATTGGCGGCGCACAGGCGCCACGTTGAAACATTTCCAAGGCAGTGGCCGCTGGGGCGCGCTACTCCGGGGAGTTGATGGTTCTGCGCGGGTACTGCGCGGGGAGGTTCTGGGGCCGCGGAGATGTTTTTTTGGTGGTGAGCCGTGACTTGTTCATCTGAGCGCGCTATCTGGAACAAAGGCCGCCGTCTTGGTTGGTCACTGGCTCGTCATGTCTCTCCCGTGCATCCTCAACCGGCTTAGCCGACATGCTAAACTAGCTGGAGCTCGTGCAGGACGGCACGGAATGGCCCTTCTCTGCTCCTCTTTTAGCAGCCTGCGAAATCACAAGAGACGGGTTTTTGGCGTCGCATGACTCTTGTTTACACCCTCGCCTCACCAGCACCCGAATGCCAGTCTTGCTCAGCTGTCCTATCAGACTGGAACTCCCCGCGCGCCGCCCACTAGACCAGGGGCATGAGCACAAAATGCGTGGGTGGCGCATGCAGAATTGAAGATTTTGGCGGGGTGGTCACCGGTAATAAACAGCCATCGCATTTCTGTCGCCAACGCTCACATGCATGTAAAGTATGAATCAAGTCACATACGCTACTGGCAAGGTTCCAGAGATGCAAAATTATCTATTCTATAGTCATATTCATAATTATCCTGAAATAAATACACGGTGAATTCTCTATTATCCCATTCTCTACGAGAGTGGGGTCGACTTGAGGTAGTCGCACTTTGCGTCGTCAAACGGGCTTCCGCAACCACGGTCGTTATCCTTCTCGAGGAAGACGGCCGGAAGGTTAAAGTAGCAGGTGGGAATCTGGCCCCAAGCGATTTTACCCAGGTCGATATTATCGTTGTCGCCGCCGTTCAGCGCACAGTCGATGATGGCGCGGTAGTATGGCTCGCGGTCGCCAAGCCCGTACGAGGCCATCTTGTCGTAGATTCCAGAATCAGCCTCGGTCCACTCGCCAATCTGGTTCGGGTTGGGAGTGTTTCTCATGATGTAGAAGCAGTATTCCTGGCCGTCCTTGAGCTCCAGCCACTGTCGGCCCGTGGCGTAGCCGCAGTCCTCGCGCGAGAGGACGTTGTCGCGCTTGTCCGCCACGAGATACAGCTTGGCAGCCTTCATGACGTCGTTGGCCACCTTCTTCTGGATGTTGTTGGAGATGGATCCGATGGTGACGCGAACGGCCTCCTCGTCGTCGTCGACGAGGAACCAACCGCCGTTGAAGAACTTGGCAATCTTGCTCTGGTAGGTATCCCACTTAGGCGCAGGCAGAGAGTTGTATTCGTCGTCGCTGGTACCGCCGCCCATGGCGATGCGGAGCGTGTTTTCCAAAGCGCCCGTGGCTTGCTCAAAGGCATCCGCAAGCGCATTTGAGATGGTGCCCTGGTCAATCTCTTCGTTGCTGTTGACGGCAAGAGCAGAGAAGATGCCACCAATAATACCAAAGCCAGCTGCAATGGCAGTACCCTGTAAAAACACCCCTTGTTAGTCGTCAGAGTACGGGTGATGAACAGTCTGGTAAACTTACAGCGCCTGGGACAAGACCTCCGAGAGCACCGCCCATGCCGGCGGCAGCAGCAAGCCAGGACAGAACATCGCCAGCATTATCTTCAGAACCCTCAAAGTCGCTGACCATCTGGCCGATCCGCAGACCGCTGATGAGCGTCTGCTGGGTGAGCTGGCGGTTCAGCTCGTTAAACTTTCCGTGCGCGCCCTTGGCAGCTTGGAAGATCCAGTACGAGTTTTTGCCCAAGGGGTTCGTCCCGTACGCGTCCCACTGCGCGTCGCAAGTCATGCCGTTCATGGGGTCGCAGTCGCCACCTAGGACACCGCAGCCGGCTGCGCCCGACTTGCCCGAAGTGCCGCCCTGGACTTGGTTCTCCATGTTCTTGATCCAGGAGTTTTCATGTTCTAGAAGGGTTCATGATGTTAGCCAACTTATTCTAGAACACGCGAATGCGCGCCGGGTCGCGGGCAGGCACAAAGGATTCCTGAAAACTAACCCCATTGAGCCTTGATGAACAGGTCCAGAGATGCACCCGCGCCAGTGTCCTCCCACAGTTTGTCGACGCCTTCGGGGGTTCTCAAATCCCAACCCTTACAAAGGGTATCCTTGCTATCCAGGACATCTCTCTTGATGCTCATCAAAGGCGAGGCCGTTGCCGAGACAGCAAAGGCCAACAGACCAGCAGTAGACTTCATGGTGATCGATTCTTGGAAATATGGAGGTACAGGGAGAAGGTGAAGACTCGGCTTTAAAGATTCTGGCACCAAGAGCTTGAGGACGTGTGAGCGAGAGAAGAGAAGTAATGAACGACTAGAGAGAGCGACAATGAGGATGGATGCCGGGAGATACCGTCCACAAAAGCAGAGATGACTGCATGTATATATATTCCCTTCCAAAGCCGACAGGCATGCAGATGAATCATGAATCATGTTTAATTTTTGCCCAATTAATCCCAGGGCCCGTGACGACCAGTTCTCTCGGGACCGAGTCACCATCACTGCAAGCTGTAAGCGCTGGCCCAGGACGAGCCCGTGCACCCGATCTTGGAGATGAAGGACCTGAAGGATTCAGCAGGATGGAGGACGGCCTTAGCATCAAACGCGTTAAGGCCGGATCTAAAATCTGAGCTGACATAGTTTTATGCTTATACCCTAATGAAGGACCAGCCTTGTTAGGCCATCGCTTCGGTTCGCAGCGGCGCGTGGGTCTGCGCCAACGGGGCTGAGCATTCGGAGCGCGGCAATCGTGCGCAGCTTATTCGCTGGTGGAGACGTTTCCCTGTCATGAAACAGCCCAGTAAGGCTGGTGGGATTAAGCTTGATGCATCCGAGAATGACAATTATTCCGCCGAGATGCACGCTCCCGCACGAGGCAAGCTGAAGGGCTAAAGTGACCCCCAATCTCGCCATTCAGGACCAGCTGACAGCACGGCCTCTTGCAAAATGAGGCGAT
This sequence comes from Calonectria leucothoes, assembly GCA_002179835.1. Taxonomy (NCBI): domain Eukaryota; kingdom Fungi; phylum Ascomycota; class Sordariomycetes; order Hypocreales; family Nectriaceae; genus Calonectria; species Calonectria leucothoes. Next base: position 291,088 of record NAJI01000186.1, read on the forward strand.
GCTGTTTCAAGGGCCCTGGACTCTCTTCTGCTAAACCCGTCTTGTATCCGTACGAGCGCTGGGTGTCATCAGACTTGGTTGCAATGCTTCGACCAGCGCTTGCCCAAACCACCATTCACTTGTCGCAAGGGACTACCACAGATGACCAAGTCGCGGCATAAATCACGTGGAGATGGTTAATGTTGGTGCCAGCACCATGAAAGAAAGGGCAAAGAGAACAAAAGACAATTTCATCATCATTAGCCATTAGACAATCTGAACTAGGCCATCGCCGAACCACGTAAAATACCAAAACGCCCTTTTCTTTTCGCAACAAGACCAAAACCACGATAATCCATCCCTGATAGAACACTCCTCCGACAATCTTCCATTCTCCCTACCGAGCCGAATCCGTTATTTTCCGCCACGAAACAAACAAAGACAACAAAAACAAAAACAAAACAGGAGCGAACTTTCTTTTTTTGGGGTTTTCTTTCTTTTCCAGCATCAGTCCCGAACCAGCGACATCAGACGGCGCAGTTGTAGGTTCGAATGACGGTGCCCATTGGGCGTCTGCACATGGGACATGGCACCTGGGGGTAGTCGGCCTTGGCCTGGTACCAGCCCTGGACGCACTCGACGCAGAACTGGTGGCCACACTCGGCCACGCAGTTGACGGCGCTCTCGTAGCACATGCTGCACTGGTGGAGCGACTTTTCTCGCTCCAGCTCGTCGGTCGCGGCCTGCAGCTTGGCCTCCATGGCAGCAAGCTCTGCCGCCATGGCGTCGAAGGCCTCTGCGAGAGTGGGCGGGCCGAAGACGACTGAGTCTCCCACTGCCTGCGAAGCAGCGGTGCTCTCGCCCTGGTCGAGGATGGAGGAGGAGGTGGTGGTGGTGATGGTGGTGGTGGCCGTGATGGTAGCTGCCCCCATGGATGGTTGGCTTGACGGGGGGTTGCCTGGGGGAGGGGAGGTGTCTCGGGCTTGCTCGCGTTGAGCCACTTGGCCCAGTTGCCCAACCTGCTCTAGGTGCTCGAGCAGCTCTACTACCGCCTGTTGCCCTTGTTGTTGTCGCCGTTGTCGCCTCTCCAGACTGAGACGAGCCAACTCGGCCCTGGTCTCTTCGATCGTGTAAGGCGCGCCATCCCCGTAGGGTCGCAGCTGCGCGAGGGTCATCCTGTGGCGCGGGTTGTACCTGAGGTGCTCGTAGAGTGTGCTGAGGTTGGAAAAGTTCTTCACACACTGGTCGCAGGACAAGCCATGGCTGATACGCCCGTCAATATTAACCTCAAACATGTACTGATCGAGTATGTGATGGAGGGGTGCCGTCTTTTGGTGGTGGTATAGTTCGTCGACTGTCCCAAAAGCCCGGCCACAAACGTTGAAACAGGTCCAAATCAGATCCCTGTGGTTGTTCGTTTCTCTTCTGTGTTGTGCTCGACCCTCGGCACTCAAGAAGTACTGCCCACAAGGACGGCAGGGGATGTCGGAAGCCGGCATCTTGGCGGTGTTGTGAATGTGTTTGTAAACGGTCGAGGGGTGTTGTCGGATGCGAGTGAGAGGAGAGTTCTGATGGGCAGCCGGGGTTGCGGTGTGCGCGTGTGTAAATGGGCAGGAGAGAAATCAACAAAAAGGCGAGGCTGAAGTCTCTGGTTGTATGTGCTCCACGCTGAGGAGGAGGATAATGAAGATGAAGTGAAGTTGGAAAGAGAAAGGTAAGTCAATAAAGTAAGGCTTCGAGTGTGCAGTGATGAATCAAGTCAAATAACTTGGTTGAATTCTCGAGTCCTGGGCACTCGAAGCAGAGTGTGATGATGATGAGGAGGAGAAGTTTCAAACGGAACGAGGCCGAGGGAGCGAGAATATATAACCGACAACTGCCCTTGTGTCCGCGTTTGTTTGCTTCGGAGATGTAGGTCGATGTCCAACCTTTACTAAGCACCTTCTCTCTCGAATTCCAGGAACCAATTATTGGAGAATCCTCGGCTTCGTCGCCGTCATAACCCGGATGCCTTGTAGCCTCATACCTGGGCGCCGCATCAAGGAGGTATTCCCGCAACCTTCCAGTCCACGGCCATATGACTTCTCCTCCCCGAATCTCATAACTACTATACCATCCGATAGGTATGTATCCCAAATTCGGAACTGCATCTACAGCTATGCGATACTTTATCAACAACCCGCAACGTCTCCCTAATTTCCAATCTATTTCTGTTGAGGCGAAGCGAGGTAAATGCAAGATACACCCATCAGACATCATAGCCAAGGGTGAGGGCATCAACGAACAAAACCTTGGTTAGGTTTCCGAGTCCCTTGAGCAGTGAGATGGATTCTTAACGAGACTCGTCACCAGCTTACAACAGAATCGTACCCGGACCGCCTTTCCAGCCTTCCGGGTCGTCACGCGGATGAAGTCGCCCTTGCATCTCCGTCTCCAAATGTGGGAACGCCTCCTCCAGCAACCGAACCATTTCTGAATTCTAATTTAGGTTTTGCCAAAAGGACTTGTGGTATCTCCGCGTTGGAGCGACTGAAGAAGGGCACGCGTCGCGTCTTGCTCCAGAATGGGAGGGAAACATCAACATCGTCAAAGTCGAGTGAATCATCCGGGTTGGTAACAATGACGTCAAGATTCGAGCACGCTGCATGTTCGGCCCCGCGGCTAATCATTTTACTAGATTTGGACTTTGACTTTTGGCGCACTCAAAGGCCGCGTGGACAAGTCACTTTGGCATGGCAGCTGCCACTACAACTTCTCGACGTCTAGCAGCGAATCAGGAAGATACTTTCGGAGATGCTGGATACGGGGGAAGGAATATGAGAGCCCTGGTCTTGATCCAAATTTGGTACGAGCTGTACTGTCGGTAAGTTGCACCATGTGAGGACCATTTCGCAGTTCAAGAGCTCATGAAGTTTTACCTCTGCATTTCACCAACCTTTCCCACCATCCCAGCCGTTTTTGTACGTCGACATGTTTGAACAAGTCATCGGATATTGGCGGGAGAGACCTCTGAGGGGATTCGGGATCGCATATCGCCTTTCGGTTGTTGATTGTTTCCAGTGCCGTCTTATTGGCCTCGATCCGAGGATGCTTCAAGTCGACCATCATTCGAGGAATTTTTGCGGCCCGGGGTTTGGTGTGAAGAACAAGAGGCGAATCAGCCAGAGTCGACCTCGACCGCACTAAGTTCCATGGCGTATAATCAAGTAAATTTAGATAACGGGAAATTCAGCTTAAAAGCTTACCATCATGCATGAGATGACCTTTTCACGCGCGTTTTTGGATTCTACAAAACAACCACGCTGTATGGTGCGGAGTCAGCGGTGCCCCTAGCGCATCGCGTTTTTTGGGTCCAGCCACCCTAGAGGCCAGGCCAACCTTTAGTGAGCGCCTTGACAAGACACGCGGCAAAGGAGCAGCCGCAAAATGAATAATTCAATCAATTGTCTTTGCAGAGAATCTGTAATTAAATAAACCAAGTGTCGAATGCATTGGCAAAAGTGCCCAGCCACAGCAATTGCATTTTCCTCGACGCGCATTCTTGTACAATATCCTCAAATCACCTCAGATAGCCGTGCGAATCCAACCTTTGCTCAGGCGTACATGAGTACTCACTCAAGCCTTCAGCCACCAACCAACTCATCAGCCCCCGTGGCCTAATGGCTAAGGCGTGAGACTTCTACGCTGAAATCTCAAGATTGCGGGTCCGTGCCCTTGAAATCCTTCCCATTAATCCGCGCACTAACACATACCAGGTTCGAGTCCCGCCGGGGGTTATCCTTTCTTTTTTTCTTTTTTCCCGTTTGCCTCCAATCGCGAAACGCCACAATTACGACTTCAGACCATGCGAGCACAGCCAATGCCAGCCTGAGATGCTCCCTTTTTGATCCGCACAACTTGAAGTGGCACTACCTGGAGCACCGCCAAGAAGAAGCTCTCATTCGCAGTCACTAAAACATTTTTAAACCCATGCACCGGGTCACGGAATGTTCATTTAATGTGTGTGTGCCACCCAAAAAAAAAAGCATGACTTGACCACCTTTTTTCTCAAAGCTGAGAGCACAGTTGTCTGACCCCTCCAAGCAATCACCCAATTCCATCGGAGCAATCCAAAGAATAAATTTACAGGGCAGTGGCCTCATGCACAAAGATGAAGACAAAAAACCAAAAAGAAATGCCACGTTAACGCTCGCAATCGTAATATAGGAACAGCCCGATGCGGGGGTCGAACCCGCAACCTTGAGATCGCGTACTCGTAAGAGTCTCACGCTCTACCGATTGAGCTAACCGGGCGTGAAACATTTATTGTTGGTGGAGGGTCGAAAATTGGCATCATGCAGGCCATTGCAGTCTAACCATACGAGTTTGTTACGTTTCTCCCCGCCGAATTGAAATAGTGAAGAAACGAAGAAACTAGCTCCTCCTCTCTCCTCTTACATGTAACAAAAAGCGTCAGCGAGGCCTCTTTTATTACCAATTGTTGGCAACAGCCCTCAACACGAAGTGCACATTTCCCTGAGTACAGCTCCTAGTCCCCCTTCGCATTTCTCTAGTCTCCCTTGTCTCTGGGCATTTATTCTTTCATTTTCCCAAAGCTTATGTCCTAATACTGACAATTAGAGACTAGTCAAGACACCCATCGCGTTTTTCGAGATTCCAGCGACCGACCCGCCGAGGCGAACCCCAATACATTTCGACTGGTTTTTTCACCAGCCGATCCGTTCAGCGTCGCCAAAGCGAATTCAATCACAAACTCCCAGAGAAATGCGCCATGATGTGGTCATGAGTCAGGTTGATGGTGTTGAAAGGACAGCTCCCGCTCAAACCGTGATCATTCTCCAACGCCCTGACAAAGGGACGATACGATGCGGCCCCAAACGTAGAGCAACGATGTGGAATTGCTGCCAGTACGATCATGGGAGCTTTCCCCTTGCCACAAAGAAGTGTCCTGATTGTGATCATCCTCGCTGTCCCTGTTGCCCGGTGCGGTAGTGAGCTGACCCGACTCCCCTGACGAAGAAACGATACAACGCGGTCCAAGGTTTGGTGATCATATGAAGCTATAGTAAGCATCACAATGGAAGAATGTCGTTTTGCGTGATGGTCTACAGTATTTGCAATGATCAACAGAAATTGGATATTTGTGGATAAGCTGTACCTGGCAACTTAGATGGCTATAAATGATGCCCTCCATGCACTAATCTAAAAAAAAAAACGGCACGGATAGACCTTCAACATTATCTGAGAAACTTGGAGCATAATTGAAACGCTTTCAGATCAAACAAAGAATAAAACCTGCATCTAAAAGACAGCTAGTCCAAGACGAGATCGCTCCCAAAGGCCATAAATATTAAGTGATGTGTCCCTTGTCTTCCAGAGAATAGGATGACTCCCCGGACGAGCAAACCATACAATACGGCCCGAAGCGCAGACTGACAGTTTGGACTTGCTGTCAATGTCACAACGGGGGCATGTCGGTCAGCATGGTGGCATGCAGCGTTTGCCAGGCTCCTCGTTGCGCATATTGTCTGGTGGAAAGAGTGCGGCTAAATAAGCCCTAGAAACCACTAAAAAGAATATGATCCGCCAAATTTCAATGGACAGGGTCACAATCATGTTCACCACGGTGACAATGGAGTTTACTACAGGCAACTGGGAGCACATTTGATAGACTTGAACTGATAGAGCAAAGAAGGCATAGCAAGTGCCATCTAAAAGCAAGCCAAAGAGGATACGTGCTCTTCACCGTCTAACTCTGGAGCCAAGGATGTTTGAGAAGCTGCGCAGCTGTCTTCCTGTCCTCGGGTCGCCATTGAAGCATTTCCCTCACGAATTCCAAGAATTTGTCTCTGTCATCGCCGTCAAGGGATTGGACAGATTTCTCCAGACTCAGTTCTTGAGGGATCTCAAAGTCGGCCTTCCATTGTCCTAGCCGAACAATTAGCACACCACAATACAATAGCACGCTGCCACCTACCGCCCTCTGTGAAGAACTCTTTGCTTCGTCTTCCTTTTTGGAGAAGGTCTAGCGGCGGTGGCCCAAGCATCGCAACCAACTCAGCAAGGTGGGCTCGAGTGGTGTACCGGCCATCGTCTGGCTCATTTCCGTAGAATAGATGTCTAGCCTCAAAAATGTCCCAGATCTGCTCAAAGCTTTGATGAGTAAAAGGCGATCAATATTCATAGACCACGCCTACCATCACTCCGACATTCCAAATATCCACCGGATAGCTCCATTCTGTTCCCAGCATCACCTCAGGCGATCGATAGACGTTCGGTTGTGCATCACAATCTTGTTTTTCATCGCCTCGAACTGCCACACCAAAGTCACTGAGAACAACGTCTCCAAACACGTCAGGCAGGTCAAATATCCTCGAGGTGTATATCGTATGGCCACCACCAATAAACTTCCTGGCTGACGGAGTCTCCAACTCGCTCCTTGTGAATGCATCCAAGATAGGCTGGTCAACCAGCTCAACAAGAATATTATCAGCTTTGATGTCTGGGGTATTTAGTGACTTTTTCGAATAATTTGCATGTTTCCTGGGATAAATTGCTTAGTTACCTGTGTGCACAAGATGACACTTGGTGTGTAAGTAATCAAGGGCAAGAAATAGCTGGTACAAGCCTGCCTTCAGGAGCTCCTCGGTGAAGCGATGGGACGGGTTCCGCCATAGCATATCTTTCTAGCTGTCCCACATTGGATCTTGCACAATGCAAAAGTGATGCCCTCCATTTGCTTGAAGCTCGAATGCATCCAGAGCTGCCCGAACGTGACGATAGCCAGGGTGCAAGGAATCGGCCTTGCTGATGCGTTTATATGTCTCAAACTCTTCTCCATCTAGGTTTTTGTTAAAAACTTTTAGCGCAACATACATGTGCTCCCTGCCACATATTAGACACGACATAGTTGAGGTACAATTTCCTACGCACTGAAGATTTCGAGCAAGCCAAACTGTAGAAGTGCTTCCGAAGCCTAATTTTCCCACAACTTGGTACTTTTGAGCATAAATATCACCAATGTTTACCCCATAATAGTTTCCAGTCTTAAATTCAACAAGTTGCTCCTCTTCAAGCATGACAGACTTATTGACAACGGGGAAGCCTGTCGTGGGAAATTGCAAGGGCCATGAAAAGGTTTGCCTCGTGAAAGGTCTCAAAAATCGCAGAAGAGATTTCATTCTGGGTGGAATTTTAAAGAACTCTTTGAGGCGTTTGCACACAAGAGATACGAGGGATTAAGGCAAAAGTTGAAGCCTGTCATCACGGCGAGTAACGTGACCGCTTGTCAGCACGGAGCGGGTACAGGTAAGAGCTGAAGGTACGTACCCTCGCCGACTAGGACGTCATTGCAACTCTGCAATTATCCACATTCACTAAATGGACTCTGATTCACAGTTTCTTTAGTGCGCTACAATTTTGCAGGGGGGAAAACGCAAGATGATTCATACACCAAACAGCGCATTATGATATCGGCAGACAGTACCCACTCAACAGTGAAGCACGAACTGGAAAGTGCCAAGACGAGGTCGTTCAGACATGACAAACTAACGAATTGAGTTAACACCACCAGGTAACAGAACTTTGAAATTCACACTCTTTTTACTGGCTCACCATATCACGAACAATGTATACACAATACATGAAGAAAAGACAGACGCAGAGGACAGATGACCCGACTGCAACCGTGGATTTCCCGCCTGAAGTCGGCTCGTCACGGCTTGTCAGAAGGGAAAATATTACAAGCAGCCCAAATATTACATGATTATGAAATACAACTGGTCGTCATCTCACATGTTTTCTGGTGTTGAGGCTGATTCCATCCAATTCCTGCCTAATGTGCACTTTTCCCAATTGGCCCACAGCATAGTATCCTGTCGAAACCTGACACCCTTCTCGGCACCACATGATCTCCTTGGGTTTCATTTAGTCGCCTTGCCACTTGTTCATCTCTTCCTGGTTGGTGAGCAACACCATGTGCCTCTATTCTCAGAAAATAACTGGCTTTTATTCCCGCTTCACTTTGTCTGTCTCCAACCCAAAATCTCACCGTATCTCGATATTGGATGCCCCGCTTCGCCCTGCCACCGCATGCGTGCTAATTTGCCGAGAAGTGGTCAACACAATGTAGCCTCAGTTTTCATAGTGTATATGAGCAAACGAAGGGAAAAGCTTGCCTTGAAATTTCGAGCATCTTATACCACGAAGACACCCACTCCCATGAGCAAAGTTGAAACCATCCCTTTTCTTTGCCCGAATTACAATTTTGCCAATTCCAACCCCAGCTGCAATCCAGTAGAATTAGTAACAAGTATTTGTTTTCAAATACCATGATGAACTACTTCCAGATTCCAGCTTTCAAACAACAGCATTTCGATTGGGACCAACAAAAACTGCGCCCTGAAACTGTGCATAAATTGTTCAATACGCCGGCTGTTGAAAGTCGCGAGTGCCCACAGGGAGCAGAGCCTCTAGAGTTTTTTCTTTACATCCCAGAGGGGTCACCTAAGCACCAATACCTACCCCAGGAAATCAGAGCCGTATGTGACGATGGAACTGTGCAGAGGCTCCTTCACGATGGAGCCGACCATTGTCCCCACTTGATCGCCTGGCTTGAAGATCAACCAAGACAAAACAATCCAAGGAGAGCCTCGAATTGGCACACGTATGCATCATTCTATGCTGCAATAAAAGAACAGGTTCTTTTTGGCTGATCAAGCTATTATTACACCCAAGATCTCTACTAACAATACCAAGCGTCTATACACTGCCGATAAGAGAGGCATTGACCCCCTCAATGCCGGCAGAAGGCTTATGTAAGATACGCTCAAGTGCCTGCTACCAAACAGGATGCTGACTACCCGTATCAGCTACTTGCCAAACCCGAGCGCACAGGGTCTGGCTGCAATCATCCTATCTGCTCCGGCGATTCAGGCAACGGTGTTGGGCGATTTTCTATGGAGATACCTTGACTCGGAATCTTTAATCACGTCATCTTTCATAGTAAGTTATGAAGTTGGGCAATAAATTCCAACTTGCTTATAGCGTATTCACAGACTTCTGGGACCTTCTGCCTTGAGTTCCATATTCCATATTTCGTGTGGAAAAATTATCAACCATCATTGCGAGACGCGCGTCTCAGATCAGATGGGTCTCCTTTGAGAAACAGCTGGCCTCTCCCTTCTTTGGCTAATGCGGATTCGTCTAGCCAGGAGGTTGAGGAAGTTGAATGCTTATATGAGGCGCAACGGTCCTGTATAATCACTGGATTCAATAAGACCATCTGGACCGCATATGCATTCACCGATACATACCTATACAATAATCATGACCCTTTGGATACGGTGAGTGCGAGGTACTACACAAACTTTTCAGAGGATGAGGATGAGGAACAGGAAGACATTGAGCAAGACCCCGTCAGCGGCTTAGTATCGAACGAAATCGAGGATGCTCGAGAATACTTTTTATTTTCCCTCCGGCGATCTGCCGATGAAATATTGGAGCAATGGAAATTGGCTGTACGAAATATGGGGACGAGGATTGACAGATATGCAAGTGTTTGCGAACATTCCACAATACTGAATGGTCCTGAAGAAAAATAACATTGGTTTATAGATTGATTGCAAGACTTCGCGATGGGGTCCCGGAACATTGTCTCTTGCAACCGCCAACGATCATTCAAAAGCGATCAATGAGTCAAAATTATGGACTACAAAAGTCGGCCGAATACTCGAGCATCTAGTGGAAAGGATAGAATCCTCCATAGCATCTTGGGACTCATTCACTACTGACCACATTGCATGCTTATATGGCGTCGATGAAATGCGGCGAGAAAAAAGTCAGGCGCCTCGACTTGTTCATGATATTAACCGAACATTCACAAAGCTTCGAGACCTGAATGTCAAGTTGCAGAAGATGCAAAGCAAAAATGAAGAGTTTAGGAATATGGTGGGTGCTGCATTTTAGTTTTTCAGTAATTCCTTTTTTTTTCTTTTTGGATATTTACAATCTTTCTATCCTGTTTCTCTTGAATACTCGGATACAAATTGAGTAACTGAGCTAACTTTCCAGTTCGAACTTCATATACATGTTGAAAACAATCAAGCCATCGTCTATCAGCAGACTAATGTGAGTTTGGTATGTGAAAAGAGAGAATATTTCTGAAACTGGCTCGATTGACTAATCCATCACCTTTCAGATCCAACTTCTTTCGCCTCCTGCGTTATCAGCAGCCTTGATGCAATCCGAGGTTCTTCCTTGGCGATCCGGGTTCATACCATGGATTCTCATGAGCACAATAGTATGGATTCTAGTCATATCTTTCAATCCATTCATGACGTGGTATTTTCAGAATCACAAAACATGGCATCATTCAGTTTTTGGGTGGATCCTAGCACGCATCCTCAGACCGACCATGCCTCGGTTCCATCAACAGTTGAGAGGTTGGAATACTTTACAAGCTCGTGGATTGGACCGGCGAGATGCTCCAGAGAATGGAGACAACCCTCTCGCATTTGGTCATAATATCACGCCAACAAACGTCACTCTTCCGCTGCCTGTCATCAACAGAAACCGGTCTTCGCAATTTCACCCCCAGGAGCGGCGTGGCTGAGCCCTTGCATATTCCGTGTCAATCACTGGGCCAGAAACTGCTTTCCAATAGTTTGCGATATTTTTCATCTATTTCAGAACTAGGTCACACCCTCAGCATCTAAGCAACGCGTAAAAATAAATAGTTTAGCAAATGGCATCGCTTCAATCTACGCTTCGGTTTCTACCAACATTTAGGCTCTCCGGTGACCGTGTCGGTAACTTGCACTTGTAGTCAATTTGAGCCTTCATGATTTCAATCCCCTTGATGGTATTTCCAGAAGATTCCTTCGCGCAGTAACTGTTGTTCATTCCATGACTAACCGTCTTGTGCTCAATTAATCGCCGATCGTATCCCTCTTTGACGGCCCATCCACTTACGCCTTTTGTTTGATGCAATAAATCACGTCAATGTATCCTCAATGGCTTTGCTCCTTTTATGTGCTCCTTGATGCTTGAATAAATAATCCGTTCTCCGCCATTAATTAAATGCTCTGTTCACCTGGACACCAGTCAGCACCATCGAGATCAAACCACTCATAGCTGATTTGTCATCTGACCTTTTGCGACCGTCACCACACCATTCCGGGCTGTCAGATATACCGTAACACGCACACCATGTGGAACCAAGGTCCATCCCTTCACCTACTACCAACTTCACAATGAGAAGCACCAGTGGCTGTTGGACTTGCCGGCTCCGGCGCAAAAAGTGCGACGAAAACCAGCCAACATGTCACATCTGCGCCGCGCTACACATCACATGTCACTACGACCAGGATAAGCCCGAGTGGATGGACGGCGGGGCAAGACAAGCTGAGATGGCTGAGAGGCTCAAGCGCGAGGTTCGAGAGGGCACGTATCGCCGGAGTGGTGGCGGATCCCGCGCGCTCCATGCGCCATCGGACAATCTCCACTCGAGCGTCGAGGCCCAGGATGTTGGTGTATACGAGCACCAGAACAACACCGACACCCAAGGGGTGGGCGCCGGCAGCTGGCCAGACGCAGGCAAGGCTGCGCTCAATTCA
>NAJI01000187.1:0-124875 GCA_002179835.1 Calonectria leucothoes
TTCTTGACCCCGTCGTTTGCCCGTACTCTCAAGTCTGAGAATATGCCAAATCTAGAGCTCCTTCTTCTCACTGGCGAAGCTGTTGGCCGCGATGTCTTTGAGGATTGGGTCGGAAAGCTTCGTCTTATTACTGGATGGGGCCCTGCAGAGACTTGTGTGTTCAGTACACTGCATGAATGGTATCACAAAGACGAATCACCGCAGACTGTTGGCACGCCAGTGGGTGGCTACTGCTGGATAGTTGACCCAGAAGATCCACAGCGACTTGCCCCTACTGGATGCATTGGCGAAGTTGTTATTCAAGGTCCAACATTATTGCGCGAGTATCTTGCTGATCCAGAAAGAACACGAGCATCATCAGTTTCCTCGCTTCCTTCATGGGCACCGCGCCGCTCAATGCCTAAATGGAATCGATTTTTCAAATCTGGCGACCTTTGTTACTATAACACTGACGGCACGATTGAGTTTGTTTCCCGCAAAGACACCCAAGTCAAGATTCGTGGTCTCCGCGTGGAATTGGGAGAGGTAGAACACCACTTGCGTGCATCTCTACCTGATATTAAGCAGGTTGTTGTCGATGTACACCGGGATGAAGCCGGAACTAACCTTGCGGCATACTACTGCTTCAGCGATGATGTTAGCAGAAGTATTGAGGATCCCAGCGACATCTTCATTCCACTAACACCTTCATTACGGAACCAGTTAGCAGCTACAACAGGCCAACTCAGTGTGGCACTGCCAAGCTATATGGTACCAACCTTGTTTTTCCCTTGCCAGTTTATGCCATCCATTACTTCAACAAAACTTGATCGAGGAACACTAAAGCGCATAACTGGCAAGCTAAGCCGAGAGCAGTTAAACAAGTATGCGCTGGTTGATACTGAGAAGAGAGCACCCGCCACACCAATGGAAGGTCGTATCCAGAAGATGTGGGCGACAACACTAAATATTTCGTCCGACCATATTGGCCGTGATGATAGCTTCCTGCGCATTGGAGGAGATTCCATTACCGCTATTCAATTTGTTACATCAGCACGAGACGTTGGCTTGAATATTTCTGTCAAGGATGTCTTCGTTGATCCTCGCCTATCTGCTGTTGCTGCCAAGACTACGGAGACAAAAGATATTGTTCTTACCGAAACTAAGCCCTTCAGCCTGCTACCCAATTTAGAGATAGAAGATGTGAAATTGGCATCTAAGCATCAATGCAATCTATCTAGTACTGAGGAGATAGAGGACGCGTACCCTTGTACAAGTCTTCAAGAAGGGCTCATGGCGCTAGCTGCTAAACAGCCCGGGTCTTACATGGCGCGTTTTGTTTTGGAGCTGAAAAATATAAACTTGTCTCATTTCAAGTCTGCGTTGCACACAACAATAGCAACATGCCCAAATTTGCGTACACGCATAATTCACTCTGCACGGGGATTCACCCAAATTGTGTTGCGCCAAGGACCTACCTGGCAAGAAACTGATCACAGTTTATCGCTGCGCGACGCGTTGAAACTGCCTATGCCTCATGTTGGATATGGTACCCCACTATGCTTCTTTATCTTTGCATCTGAAAATAACCGAGAATACCTTGTATGGGATCTCCATCACTCCATCTACGATGGGTGGACATTAGGATCTATGCTAGATATCCTACACAAAATCTATTCTTGCCAGGAATACCCAAAACCTCTACCTTTCAGTAATTATGTCAACTATACGCTCTCTACCAACTTGGATGCTATGCAAAGCTTTTGGCTATCACAACTCCAAGGGGCAAATACGGCCAAATTTCCCGAAACCCATATTAAGCTACGTGAGAATAGCTGTCCCAAAGTCTTTACCAGAGACATAAATGTGCCGGTTCCTGTTGCCTCTGACATCACAATTCCCAACATTTTACGTGCTGCTTGGGGACTTGTACTCGCAAATTACCTCCAGACTGATGACATTGTTTTTGGAAACACTGTTTCTGGGCGTAATGCTACTCTGCCAGGCATTCATACAATTCTGGGGCCGACAATTGCTACCGTTCCAGTACACATGCGTATAGACGCCAAAAGTACTATTGGCCAATTCCTTTCCAACGTACAAAGTCAAGCCAACGATATGATGGCATTCGAACACACGGGCTTACAAAATATTTCCAAAGCCGGAGACATAGCCAAAGATGCTTGCGCCTTCCAGAACTTATTGCTTATTCAGCCGTCCATGAGGGCAAAAGAAGAACCTGGATCGGCGTTTAAACTTGTCGAGATTGATATTGACGGGATGGATGTTCCAAATGAGAAGTACGATACCTATCCGCTAGTATTCCAATGTTTACTGGGCGAAGGGGAAGCCATCAGGCTTTCAGCTCACTATGATTCTCAATGGCTTGCCTCAGAACAGATTGAATGGGTATGCAAACATTTCGAACATGTGGTTTTGCAGCTTGTTACGAAGGATACAAACATAATCCTCTCAGACATTGATCTTTTTAGTGATCATGATGTGGAACAAATATGCAAGTGGAATAGCGAAAGTATTCCAACCACTGTCAATGGGTGTGTCAACGACCTTATTTGGAGCCGAGCTATCTGGAACCCCAACCAGGAAGCCATTTTTTCAGAAGATGGAAACTTTACCTACATACAAGTGGATGAACTTTCAACACAACTTGCCAAACACCTGCTCCAAATTGGCGTGCAACCCGAGACCATTGTACCAATTTGTTTCGAAAAGTCCAAGTGGGTTCCAATAGCAATGCTTGCAATTATGAAAGCTGGAGCGGCATATTTGCCACTTGACCCTTCACATCCATTTACTCGGCGGAAATCACTGTGCGATGAAGTACGCGCCAAATTCATTGTTGTATCATCTACTACAGAGACGTGCTGTTCAGGGATAACAAATGGCTATATATGCATATCAGATGCATTTATGTCACGGCTACCAGACTTGATTAGCCCAACTACATATCTCCCAAGCTCCGACCCTCAACGCCCAGCCTACGTTTTATTCACATCTGGATCTACAGGAAAGCCGAAAGGGGTGGTCATTCAGCATTCTGCTCTCTGTTCTAGCATCAAGGGGCATGGCACAGCATATGGTCTGAACTCTGATTCTCGCGTTTTGCAGTTCTCCAATTACATTTTCGATGGCAGCATTGCTGAGATTTTTACTCCGCTTGTATTTGGCGGCACTATTTGCGTCCCATCAGACGGTTCCCGGTTGGAAAACATTGCTGATTTTATCAAGCAAGGCGGTATAAATGTTGCGATGCTTACTCCGTCATTTGCACGCACTTTGCGCCCGGCGAATACTCCTAGCTTGACTACATTGGTTCTCGGTGGGGAAGCCATGAAGAAGGACAGCTTGGAAATATGGCATGGGCATGTTAGACTTATCAATGCATATGGGCCAACGGAAACTTGCGTCGATGCCACGTCCCATGTCGTGCAATCTATTGGAGATTCTCCGTCCAACATTGGCCGGAGTCAGAATTGCATATGCTGGATTGTTGATACTGAAAATCACAACCGCCTAGCTCCTATTGGCTGTGTTGGTGAGCTTGTCGTTCAGGGACCTACATTAGCGAAGGGCTACGTCAATGATTCGGAAAAGACTGCCTCCGCATTCGTTGAAGGAGTAGAATGGTTGCCTGCCTCTTTCCGTTCTTTAAACAACAGATTTTACAAAACTGGAGATGTTGTTAAGTATAACTATGATGGCACAATATGCTACATGGGAAGAAAGGATACACAGGTTAAGATCCGCGGTCTCCGTATCGAACTTGGTGAAGTTGAATACCAAGTGGGTGCGTCTCTGAGTGGTATCAACCAAGTAGTTGTCGATCTCTTGGATACCAATGCTGGCACCAGCCTCGTTGCTTACTTCAGCTTCACCGGCCACGTTGATGCAAATGCGGAAACATTTCTGCCGTTGACCTCGGAGCTCGAGAGTCAGATAACAGCCATGGCAGGATATCTCAACTCAGCGCTGCCCAAATATATGGTTCCAACCATATTTATCCCATGCAGCTCTATGCCATCTTCAGAGTCTGCAAAATTAGACCGAACAGCACTTCGAAGGATGGCAGCCAGCCTCAGCAGGGAAACACTATCTCGCTATGCACTTCTTGGCAACAAGAAGCAAGTTACGGAAACACGCATGGAGAAGCAATTGCAGAGGTTATGGTCTGAGGTTCTGAAAATTCCTACTTCATCCATTGGAAGAGACGACAGCTTCATTGGTCTTGGTGGTGACTCAATTACCGCTATTCAGGTAGTCACCATCTGCCGCGATGCAGGATTGAGCCTTACGGTGCGTGACATATTTGCCGACCCCCGCCTCTCAGCCGTTGCTGCCAAAACAATCGAAGATGAAGAGTCACAGTCTTATGAAACTCAGCCTCTGGCCATGCTAGAAGGTGATGAAATTGCGTCTTTGCAATCCAGGATATTGCGCGACTGCAATGTTTCCAGACAGGATCTTGGTGACATTTATCCTTGCTCAAGCCTCCAAGAAGGGCTGATCGCATTGTCCGTAAAGCAGCCAGGTTCCTATATCGCAAAGAATATCCATCGACTGCCTGACCGAATTGACCTCTCCCGCTTCAAAGCGGCATGGGAAAAAACACTTCAAGTTTGTGAAAACTTGCGCACTCGTATCATAGAATGGGGTGGGGGTTCATATCAATTCATCTCAAACGAAAGGCCCGCTTGGGAGTCGACAGACGGCACTAATTTACGCGCATTTATGGACAATGTCCAGGATATAAAAATGCAGTATGGCTCTCGACTTTGCCGTTATGCAATTACTACAGAGGATAATGGCCAACATCACTTTGTACTAGTCATTCATCATGCTGTTTTTGATGGATGGAGTTTAAATATCGTATTCAATACTCTCCTCGGCGTATTTAGAGGCGATTCGGTTCCAGCTGTGAAACCATATTCCAGCTTCATCAAGTATGCTACCAAGCTTGACTCTAAAGCCGCAAGCAACTACTGGAAGTCACAGCTAGAGGGCGCACAGCAATGCATGTTTCCACGCATCAACCCACACAGCAATCTAGAGAGAAAAACAGCCATTTTAAGCAGAAAAATCGATTTTCCGAAGGATGCAGGCACTTCAACAACCAAGGCCACTGTTCTCAGAGCAGCCTGGGCCATTGTCCTTGGTCGGTATTGCGAGACCAATGATGTCTGTTTTGGAACGACTGTATCTGGCCGTCAAGCTCCAATTCCTGGAATCGAAATGATGGCTGGGCCAACTGTTGCCACAATCCCAATCCGAA
This sequence comes from Calonectria leucothoes, assembly GCA_002179835.1. Classification (NCBI taxonomy): domain Eukaryota; kingdom Fungi; phylum Ascomycota; class Sordariomycetes; order Hypocreales; family Nectriaceae; genus Calonectria; species Calonectria leucothoes. The sequence continues at coordinate 5,270 of NAJI01000187.1, forward strand.
TCCGTATGGATCCGGAACAGCGCATCTCAAGCTTTCTACAAGACATACAACAACAAGCCTCAAACATGATTAGATTCGAGCAATTCGGACTTCAAAACATCTCAAAATTGAGCGCTGAAGCTAGAAATGCCTGCCAACTGTCTAGTCTGTTGGTGATCCAACCCGCGCAGCACGCCTCTACCGACACTAGTGATGCTCTCTTACTTCCAACAAACACTCAAGTATATACAGATGAGGAGGCAGCAGAGAGTTATTTCACATATCCATTAGTGACACAGGCCTTTGTACATGAAGAACAAGTTGAGCTTGTGTTCATTTACAACCCCAAGCTTCTGTGCAATGATCAGCTGCTAAACCTCGTTCATCATTTTAATACCGCCTTGCAACAGTTGTTATATGAGCCAAATGCTCCGTTAGGTACCATCAATCTTTCCAGTGATTGGGATGTTTCCAAGACTATTGAATACAATGGCAAAGAGCCGAAGGTTTTCGAAACATGTATGCATGAGCTTTTCGAAAGTCAGGCTATGAATCAACCTAACGCAACTGCCATTGTATCTTGGGATGGTCAGCTTACTTACGATCAACTCGATAAATCCGCGAATAGATTGGCTGCATATCTCATAGATGAAGCCGAAGTCGAGGTGGGAGACCTTGTACATGTTTGCTTTGAGAAATCAATCTGGTTCTTCGTATCAATGCTAGCAATCAATAAGGCCGGTGCTGCTTGGGTTCCTTTAGATCCATCACATCCAGAAAAACGCCAACAGCAGATACTACAGCAAAGCAAGGCTCGCCTTTTACTATCATCTTCTACCGCAGCCAGAAAATGCGCATCCCTGCCCATTCAGCTCTTAGAAGTAACCCAATCGTTCGATTCTTACTTGCTCGATAAGAATACAAACAAGTCGCAATCACCCAAATCCAAGGTTACACCCGATGGGGCAGCATATGTTCTCTTTACTTCAGGCAGTACTGGAATTCCCAAGGGACTGGTCATGCAGCATAGGGCAGTTTGCACTAGCCAAATGGCTATCGGAGAAAGAATTGGGCTATCGCCAAGCGTCAGGATTCTCCAGTTCGCCTCGTTTACTTTTGATCTTTGCATTGGTGAGATTATTGGCCCCTTGATCTTCGGTGCCACACTCTGTGTACCTTCTGAAAATGATCGCATAAATGGTCTCCGAAAATTCGTCAATAAGATGAGAATCAACTGGGCATACTTGACACCATCCTTCGTACGGACCTTCAAGCCAGAGGACATGCCTACTCTCGAACTTCTGCTTCTTACTGGCGAGGCTGTTGGTCGAGATGTGTTTGAGGACTGGGTCGGCAAAACCCGGCTTATTACCGGCTGGGGTCCTGCTGAGACCTGCGTATTCAGTACCCTTCACGAATGGCACAGCAAGGATGAGTCGCCGCAAACTGTCGGCAGTCCTGTGGGTGGATACTGCTATATTGTTGATCCTCAAGATCCCCAGAAACTTGCTCCATCTGGATGTATTGGCGAAGTAGTCATCCAAGGACCCACGTTGCTCAAAGAGTACTTAGCAGACCCTATCCGCACTGCTGCATCCACTGTCAAAAAGCTTCCAAAATGGGCATCAAATATAGGCTTGCCGAATTGGAGTCGTTTCTTCAAATCTGGGGACCTGTGTTATTACAATCCTAATGGTACCATCGAGTTTGTCAGTCGTAAAGATACTCAAGTCAAAATTCGCGGTCTGCGCGTTGAACTTGGTGAAGTTGAACACCATTTTCGCATTGCATTTCCCGGTGCCCGACAAGTGGCAATCGAGCTATTCAAAGGAAATGCCGGGATTACTCTCGCAGCTTACTTTTGCCTCACAGATAATGTTTGCTTATCGAATCCCTCGATGGATGCCGCGAGTATCTTGCTCCCTATTACACCCAATCTTAAGAGCCAAATCACGTCAGCCATTAGCCAAATGTCTGTTATACTGCCCGACTATATGATTCCCACCATTTTCTATCCCTGTCAATTCATGCCATCGATCACTTCAACTAAGCTGGATAGAGGCACGTTGAAACGATTGACGTCCACGCTTAGTCAGGAATTATTAGGCGCATACTCACTTTCCGACAGTGAAAAACGCGCTCCAGCAACACCTATGGAACTCAATGTGCAAGAAGCATGGTCTAACATCCTAAAAATCCCTATCGGTACTATTGGTCGCGATGACAACTTTTTGCGCATTGGCGGTGATTCTATTACAGCCATCCAGTTCGTTACATTTTCACGCGAATCAGGCTTAAGAATTACAGTAAAGGATATTTTCAAAGACCCTCGCCTCTCTGCAGTAGCGGCCAAAATCACCAAAGAGAACGCAGCAGATTACAGAGTTCTACCATTTGAACTTCTATCAGAAGATATAAACACAATCAAGCATAGCATTCAAACCAAATGCCTTCTTGATAGGGAGGATAAAATTGAAAACGCATATCCCTGCTCTAGTATTCAAGAAGGTCTCATGGCTTTGGCAGTTAAACAGCCTGGTTCCTATACCGCCAAATATGTATACCAGCTTTCCGACCACGTCGATATTTCACGCTTCAAGGTGGCCTGGCAACAAACCTTACAAAAGTGTGATAACCTCCGAACTCGGGTCATTGTCCATGATGGCTCTAGCATACAAGCAATCATTAATGACGAGTCTCAATGGGAGCCTTCGGTCGATGGGATCGATCTTAAGTCATTTATGAGATCAACAGGTGCAATAAAGATGGGATATGGGTCGCGACTTTGTAGATACGCCCTCCTTACTGATGAAGCTGGGCGAAAGTTCTTTATCCTTATTGCACATCACGCTATATTCGACGGCTGGGGCTTGAGCATTGCTATAAGCATGCTCGCTCAAACATATCAAGGATTATCTATTCCAGAGTTGCTGCCATACTCCAAATTCATTGAACACAATCTCCAAATAGATCAAGCCTTGGCGAAGTCATATTGGAGATCTCAATTGGCTGGAGCTCGGCGTGCCGAATTTCCCCGCATCACCTATGCGCAATCCAAACCTCTTACCCGTGTCATGAGAGTTAATATTCCTTTCCCCAAATCTCCGAATACTGCTATCACAAAAGCAACTATTTTGCGTGCTTCTTGGGCTATTGTTATCGCATCCCACTCAGATTCGGATGATATTTGTTTCGGTACCACAGTCTCTGGTCGTCAGGCATCACTAGCAGGTATTGATTGCACTCCTGGGCCAACTATTGCTACTGTTCCGGTTCACGTCAATATTCGCAAAGATGTTCCATTAATGGACTTTCTCCAAGCCATCCAACAACAAGCTTCAGAAATGGTTGCATATGAACAATTTGGCCTACCAAACATTGCTAAACTAAGCCCAGAAGCAAAAGAAGCATGTGACTTCTCCAGCTTGCTCGTGATCCAGCCAATGCCAAAGGCAGTTTCGGAAGAAATTCCGAAAGAAAGTATATTCACAGCAACAGACACAAGTGTCTACGATTCAGATGAGTCAGCCAATGATTACTTCAGCTATCCCCTTGTGGGGTTATGTATGGTTCTTGACGACAGTGTAAGCTTTGAGTTCATATACGACTCGATATCTATTGCAGAACCAGTGCTACATGCGTTTTCCACGCAATTAGGTCATGTTATAAATCAATTGTCACAACAAACTACACCATTACTCGGGGATATCAGTATTTCTGGCCCCTGGGACTTGGAGCAAGCAACTAAGTGGAATCTGCAAAATAATGAAGTTGGCATTATTGAGGCATGTATCCACCAGCTCTTCGTAGAGCAAGTACGCCTGCGTCCACATGAAAACGCGGTAGCTGCATGGGATATTAATTTCACCTATGAAGAATTGGATAAGGCCTCAAACAGGCTCTCCCACCTTCTCATCAATGGATTTGGAGTTCGGCCGGGTGATCTCATTCACGTCTGCTTTGAGAAGTCCGCTTGGTTTATCGTCGCTATTCTCGCCATCAATAAAGCAGGAGGCGCTTGGGTCCCACTTGACCCATCACATCCCTCAACTCGCCACAGGCAAATTGTTCAACAGACTGGCGCTAAGGTTATAGTAACTTCCCCTACTCAGTCCGCCATTTGTTCAGACTTAGTGCCCAATGTGGTTGAACTTTCACCCTCCCTGGATAAAAAGCTTGAGAAACAATCCAAGAGGTTGAGTATGTATCCACCCGCTGGATATGTCTCTCCTTCTGACCCGGCGTACGTTCTGTTCACCTCTGGTAGTACTGGTGTTCCTAAAGGTGTCATCATGGAGCATAGATCCGTTTGTACTAGCCAGAGAGCGATTGCTAGAAGACTAGGTATGAAATCTAGTGTAAGGCTTTTGCAATTCTCTGCGTATGTTTTTGACGTGTCTGTTGGTGAGATAATCGGCGCTTTAATATCCGGGGCATGTGTGTGTGTTCCATCAGATCACGATCGTCTCAGCAACCTCCCAGACTTCATCTACAAAAATCAAGTCAATTGGGCATTCCTTACTCCTTCCTTTGCCCGAACAATCCAACCAGACAAGGTGCCGAATCTTGAGCTACTTGTACTTGCTGGAGAGCCAGTCGGCAAGGACATATTCAATACATGGTATGGCAAACTTCGTCTCATCAATGGGTGGGGGCCTGCAGAGACCTGCGTACTCAGCAGCGTGCATGAGTGGACCTCATCAACCGAGTCACCAGCAACTATTGGTCGACCAGTTGGAGGCTTTAGCTGGATTCTGGATCGATATAATCCTGAAAAGATAGCCCCAATTGGCTGCATTGGAGAAATTGTGATTCAAGGCCCAACCTTGCTACGCGAATATCTCTCCAATCCTACTCAAACAACCAATGCAACGGTCACAGAATTACCAGAGTGGGCCATTAAAAAGAAATTGCCGCATTGGAACAGATTTTACAAAACTGGTGATCTAGGGTTCTACAATCCAGACGGAACTATTAGATACATCGGTCGGAAAGACTCTCAGGTCAAGATTCGTGGTCTCCGCATTGAACTTGACGAGGTTGAGCACTACCTTCGTTCTACATTACCGGACGCTCGGCAAGTTGCTGTCGACATTTTCAATGGAGATGCCGGAGTTCATCTTGCAGCCTATTTCTGTTTTGCAGATGATACCCAATTATCAGACTCCTCAATGGATGCCGCGAGTATCTTGCTCCCCATCACACCCGATCTTAAGAACCAAATCGCATCAGCCATTAGCCAAATGTCCGTTATACTGCCAAGCTACATGGTCCCAACCATTTTCTTCCCATGTCAATTCATGCCATCAATTACATCTGCCAAGTTAGATAAAGGCATGTTGAGTCGATTAACATCTACACTTGACCAAGAGCACTTGGGTATGTACTTGCTTTCTAATAGTGAGAAACGGCCCCCCAGCACACCAATGGAATTCCGTATCCAAGAGGCATGGTCAAGCGTCTTAAACATCCCGAGACAATCCATTGGTCGTGATGATAGTTTCCTTCGCCTTGGAGGTGATTCAATTGCAGCCATCCAATTTGTTACTCTTGCACGCAACTGTGGTTTGGAAATCACAGTCGGAGATATCTTTGCAGATCCTCGACTCTCTGCCGTGGCAAGTAAGGTGGTTGATTCCGATGAAACCCAATACCAGATCCAACCATTTGATTTACTGTCCACCGATGTAAACACAGTAAAGTCAAACCTTCAAGATGTATGTCAACTCACGGAAAATGACATCATCGAGGACGCATATCCCTGTTCAACATTCCAAGAGGGCCTCATGGCTCTAGCAGTCAAGCAGCCCGGCTCATACACTGCCAAATATGTATATCAGCTATCTTCTCATGTTGATATTGTGCGGTTTAAAAAAGCTTGGAACCAAACTTTGGACAAGTGCATCAACTTGCGCACCAGAATTGTTATCCAGAATGGTGTTAGCATCCAAGCTGTTGTAAAGGAAACGCCGAAATGGGAACCTGTCACTGAAACTGCTGATTTAAACTCTTTTATGAGTGATACAAACACGATTTCTATGCAATATGGCTCCAGATTGTGTCGTTATGCGCTCATTACCGATCGAATTGGGCGCCAGTTTTTCGTTTTTATTGCTCATCACTCTATCTTTGATGGCTGGAGCTTAAGTATTGCTTTGAGTACACTGTACGGATTATACCAGGGGATATCAATTCCAGCTAGTATGCCCTATTCCAGTTTCATCAACTATGCCATGCACCTTGACAGAAATGCGGCCGTCGAGTTTTGGAAATTGCAGCTGTCCGGTTCTCGACGCGCAATATTTCCTCGGGTCTCTCTGTCCGCTCACCGCACAGCTACTAGGATCATGAAGACAGGCATACCATTCCCCAATCTGGCTGACGGTTCCATTACGAAGGCAACTATACTACGTGCCGCATGGGCTATTATGCTCTCACGATATTCTGATTCTGATGATATTTGCTTCGGCACTACTGTGTCCGGTCGTCAGGCACCTCTCGCCGGTATCGATGCTATGTCCGGGCCGACTCTAGCAACGGTCCCTGTAAGAATAAGATTGGATAAAAAGCAGAGTGTATCAACATTCCTCCAAGGTGTTCAAGCCCAAGCTTCTGAGATGGTGGCATACGAGCAATTTGGCCTCCATAACATCTCTAACGTCAGCGCGGAGGCCAAAGAAGCATGTGAATTCTCCAGCTTGCTTTTAGTCCAGCCAATGCAGCAGATCTCTAAAGAAGATTACTCAGAGGATCCCATATTCACTGCGATGGATTCCGACACTTATGATGCTGACCAATCGCTGGATGGCTATTTTAGTTACCCTCTTGTTGGTGTGTGCAAAGTTCTCGATAATCATATCGATATGGACTTTGTGTATGACTCAAATGCTGTAACTGATACCAAACTTGAAAGATTCTCGAAGCAATTAGAGCATCTTGTCAAGCAACTATGCCTGCAACCGGATGACAGCCTCGAATCTGTGACAATTACCAGCCCCTGGGACATCGAAAAGGCGATTGAATGGAATCAAGAAAATGGTCAGCTTGACATCGTTGATGCTTGCGTGCACAAACTGTTCGCAGATCAGGTGCGGATTCGACCCAATGATATTGCCATTGCCGCTTGGGACAAGGAATTCACGTACAGGGAGCTCAACCACATTTCGGACAGAGTTTCCCATCTCCTGATAAACGAATTTAGAGTCCAACGTGGTGACCTCGTCCACGTCTGCTTTGAGAAATCCGCCTGGTACATCGTTGCCATTCTTGCCATCAATAAGTCAGGTGGCGCCTGGGTACCTCTTGATCCTTCTCACCCTTCAGCCCGCCATGAGCAGATCTTGAGAGAGACTGGTGCTAAAATTGCACTTACTTCCCCTAAGTTTGCTGGTGCTCTCTCTAAGCTAATTCCATCCATCGTCGAGCTTCCTACGCCCTTAGACCAAAGTGCAGGAAATTACAGTAGGAGGTTGAGTGTACGCTCTCCTCCCCGCTATACATCACCTAATGATCCCGCATATGTTCTCTTCACCTCTGGAACAACCGGTGTTCCGAAGGGTGTTGTTATGGAGCATCGGTCTGTTTGTACCAGCCAAACAGCGATTAGTAAAAGACTAGGCATACAGCCAGGTGTAAGGCTTTTACAATTTTCTGCATTCGTATTCGATGTATCTATTGGCGAGATTCTCGGCTCTTTGATATCGGGCGCTTGTATTTGTATTCCGTCTGAGCATGATCGCATGAATAATATTCAGGGATTCATCCGCGATATGGACGTCAACTGGGCTTTCCTTACCCCCAGTCTTGCACGCACCATCAGGCCTGAGGATGTTCCTAATCTTGATCTTCTCCTTCTTGCTGGAGAACCCACCAGCCAGGATGTGTTTGATACATGGTACGGCAAAGTACGCCTTATCAATGGATGGGGGCCAGCTGAAACCTGTGTATTCAGCAGTCTTCATAAATGGACAGCTCCGAATGAGTCCCCGGTCACAATTGGCCGCCCAGTTGGCGGACGTCTTTGGATTGTGGAACAGGAGGATCCCCAAAAGCTGGCGCCAATAGGTTGCGTTGGCGAGGTTATTATACAAGGCCCAACTCTCCTGCGAGAATACCTCTCCAATCCTACGCAAACCGCAAATTCGATGGTCACATCACTACCAGACTGGGCATTATCTCGTCAATCTCCTGTCTGGAACCGATTCTACAAAACTGGCGACCTCGGATACTACAATGACAATGGCACAGTTGAGTATGTTGGCCGGAAGGATACACAGGTCAAAATTCGCGGCCTGCGTATCGAGCTTGGAGAAGTCGAACAAAACATCCGTGCCTTGCTAAAGGATGTTGAACAAGTAGCTGTTGACATTACCAAGTCAGACCGCGCATCTCATCTTGTCGCCTATTTATCCTTTGGAGAGCAGGGAAAGCCTACGGCAACATCGACTTTCCTCCCGCTTACTTCTAAGTTGGAGAGCCGGCTTATATCATTGAAGGACGAACTTCGCGCCGTTCTACCTCAGTATATGATCCCCACATTTTATATTCCTTGTCAACGTCTACCTTTCATGACCTCTGGAAAATTAGACCGAAAGAAGCTTCAATCTATGGCAACAACCCTAACGCCAGAGGAGCGGGTGGGCTATTCACTTCAACGAAGCAGTCGAGAGGCACCAAGAACAAAACTGGAGACTGAGTTGCAGCAGCTATGGTCAGACATTATCAAAATTCCCAAAGATTCCATTAGCCGCACTGATAGCTTCCTAGCACTTGGTGGAGATTCAATCAGTGCTATCCAGTTAGTCTCCCTAGCTGGTGAACAGGGAATATCCCTAACTGTTTCCACCATCTTCGAAAATCCTCGCTTGACCCAGATGGCAGCTGTTGCATCTCGGACAGAACAAGTGCAAAACGTGCAGATAAAACCTTGGGATCTAGTTTCTGAGGAAATTCGTTCCGATATCGTCCATGACGCTATCGAACAATGTCACACTCACTCAGACTGTATACAAGATGCTTTCCCATGTACTCCTGTACAAGAGAGCCTCATCAATTACGCAATGAAGCAACCAGGCTGTCACTTTACACGATATGTTCTCGAACTTTGCGAAGGCATCAGTCTCACTGGTTTCAAGTCCGCTCTGGCAACCACTGTGTCTCTGTGCGACGTACTCCGCACACGTATCATTCACTCAAAGCACGGCTCCATCCAAGTGATACTAGACGAAAAGCCCACTTGGCGAGAAATCGATGGATTTCCACTGGCTGATGTCCTGGAAATACCTCGAGCCAATATCGGCTACGGCACTCCACTTTCTCTTTTTACTTTCGCTTCTGAGCAAAGTCGGAACTACTTGATCTGGGATCTCCACCATTCCGTTTATGACGGCATTTCAGTTGATTTGATGTTTAACATTCTTCAGAAGTCCTTCGCCAATCAAGTGGTTCCCGAGCCCATTCCTTTCAGAAACTTTATCAATTATACACAATCGACCAATGCAGACGATGTGCGACATTTCTGGCTGAACCAGCTCGTGGGCGCAACAACGTCTGACTTTCCCAGCACCCGCACCAAACTAGATGAAAGCAGATCCTCCAAGCGGTTTGTTGGGGAGTTCTGTGTGCCCGAATACCACAGCGCCAATGCAACTTTTCCGACTCTTTTGCGGGCTGCTTGGGCACTCCTCGTGGCTGAAAACCTAGGCGTTGATGATGTCGTGTTAGGATGTCTCCTGTCTGGACGCAATGCACCCGTTCAAAACATCCAAGACGTCATCGGACCAACCCATTCATACGTCCCCGTACGTGTTTGCATCAATAAATCGCGATCTATCCAGCATTTCTTGACGAGTGTGCAAGAGCAAGCAAATGCGATGATTCCATTCGGGCAAACCGGGTTGCAGAATATCTCCAAACTCAGCGATTCGGCTCGAGAAGCGTGTGACCTCCGACACATGTTTATTGTCCAGCCGTCTATGAGAAAGCAAGAAATCGAAACAAACTCCAAAGCTCTATTCAGTCTAGTCGAAAACGCTGAAAATGACAACTACGAAATTTATCCACTCGTCATTCACTGCGTTCCTGGAGATGAAGGGAAAATGACGGTTTTGATGAAGTACAATCCTCAATTCGTTTCTTCAGAACAGGTCACGACGATCTATGAACGCTTCGGGGTGATTGTCAATCAATTGATCACCATGGATGAAAGCCAATCAGTATCGAGTATTCAATCCGCCATCCTTTAAATAGTCCATGGGTTTATCGATGAGATCAGCCGCATACCTGATGCGGAAAATTTGAGCTAGGATAAGAACGTATGTATGGAGAATCTTGCTAGTCCTTCCAAGGTTATAAAAGCCCTCAAGATGATACGAAAAACAGCCAAGGTGTGCCTCGGTTAGGATTAACACAGGACATTAGGGTCTGAAGCACAGATACACACATCGGTGAATAGGCTCGGTAGTCTCGAGAGTTACCATTCTATATCACCAATGCTTACTATCTCTTTACACTAGCCAAGTAGATTAATTCAAATAACGATTTTCCTTTTTAAGAAATTATTCTCCTAAGTGTCTTGGGTTCTAGCTTAATCTAGTCAAAAGGGCAAAGGTTTTAAGTTCCTGAGCATCCGTCCATGCCCAGCAATGTTCACATTTCTCAAAACCCATAACAGCTTTATTCCTTTTCTATTTCTTGTTCCTCTTCTCCAACGCTGCGACTCTCTCATCAATTTTCTTAAATGACCAGCTTTCAAAAGCAGATGGGTAGAGGAATGGTCGGAGATCGAACCTGTGATCGTCCGGGCTGTAGGATTCCGCCTATTCAGTGTCAGTTTATAGTTACAAATGGGTGCACGCTCGTGAGGCTCCGATGCACGCAAAAGTGGTTGAGAACAAAAATTTGAGGGGATGGAAGGAAACGGGATGATAGCCCATATTTGTGGTACGTAGTCCCAACCATTGCTTTTGTGTAAGGGGGGGAACAGTAGGGGCAAAATAAATAAAGGAATAGCCTTACATGGTAAGCAGGTGTGCTCACTGTCTGCTTGTGTCTATTGATTTGGAAGAAGTGATAGAATCGTTTGACCTATCTTTGTCAGTAAACCATGGGGGGAACTCCAGTGAGAGCCTCACCTTATCCGCAACTTCCTTTGGGCTAAGTTTGCCCTCACCTCCCCACTCCTCTAGTAGACGAAGGAACATTCCATAGGGGCCGAGTCGGTTGACTTTCCTCAGCGTACCAAAACGAGACAGCTCTTTGTAACTCATTCCCATGTCAACCTCGTCGCTTTGTACCTGTAAAATAGTCAGTTCTCAAGCTCTAATAAGGCCGCAATAACAGACAGCCATATTCCAAATTTTTCTTGGAATATTGGCTCCTCGTGGGAAAGTCTTACGTAGTCTTCTGTGATTGGCTCCAGTTCGGCTGTGGGAGTGGCAGTGATAAAACCTTCAAGGATAGGCATATCAAATTCCTTCCATGCGAATTCAATGAATCTGATCAAGTCGACCTTGCTGACTGACCCAATAGGGTTAATGTCCGCGGATGAGCCTATCTCACATCAGCTCAACTCTCAAGTAGATAACCCTATGCCTAGCCGTATATATAAGGTGGCGTAATATAAATCCTCTTAGGATCACGTACAGTCATATTTTGTCAGATCTATTTAAATGTCAGCACGCTGCCACAGCAGTAGATGGGATTCCCCATTAAACAACAAGATGGTGTCTGAGGATGAGATTGTCATGGCCTCTTAGCTGGAGCGGGTCCTCTGGGTAAACTCACATCCACGCAGACATTCATCTACATTGGAACTCCCAAGGACCAGAAGTGAACCACCTCCTGGTCGGCTCCTGACTTCGCACAATTCCTGTGCGAAATAGTAGGCTAAAAAATCAGTATTTAATGTTCATATGGGATATTCAAGTCATACCTAGGATCATACGAGATCGCGCCTGAATGTTTTGCAGGGCCAAGTTGGATGTCGCTGAGCCTCCGTGAACTATTGGGGGAATAAGGTCAGTTAGGTGCGATCCAGGAGCCTAGGTAAAAATTATCACCTCTAAACTTTGGCTCGAAGCCGGTCGCTTGGGTCAGGATATTCTTGGTTGAGTGAAACATGTCATCGATGTTCACATCCGTGTGGTAAGACCCGATGCGTTCGGACAGGGCTTTTGCGCGATCGCGGGTTTCCTTGCTGCTTTGGTTCTTCATGCCCATGTAGCAAGTGTAGAATATTTGGTTGCACAGCTCCTCAGGCGTCTCGGGGAGCTTGGGGGAGGAGAAGGCAGCAATGCGCTTGACGTCGGCAATCACCTGCTCATTGCCTTCCTTGATAGCAGCAATGACAAGACGGCACATGGAGTAGACTATTGTAGCCGTGGCACAGCTATCAATACCACCGGACAGTGGCACGAAGAATCCGGCTGCCTTGGAACGTCGGAGATAATCCCAGAGCCAGCAGGCAGGACCAAGGGCAATCTCTTCCTCGGGGAGGTGGTATCGCGGGGGCCGCGGGGTAGTGGGCGACTGGTGTGCGTCAAGGCTGTCACTTGACAGAGAGTAGTCGACCTCAATCCGCTGGTATTCTGGGGCGGCCACCGCCTGCATGCCGCGAGAGGGAGCAAGCCTGTAGGCCCTCACTTCCTCAAGATCGACAGTCGCAACCACAACTTCAACTTCGTTGAGTGAAAACTGACTAGATTGTCCAACAATGTCTCCATTGACAAATATCATGGCACATCCGTCGTAGTACCTAGCTGCTTGTCAATACTGCCTAGACACAACTCTGTAAAACTCTTCAAGGGATCAGGTAGAAGCTGAAATAAAATAAACAAAATGCCACTCACAATCTATCACCATCGCAGCCAATTTGATTCGAGTACAAGTAAACACCACCGTTTTTGCGAGTGGCTTCCTGGATCAGCGAAATGCGCTGGTCAAGCTTTCGAAGCGAATGATGGCTTCCGCTGCTGTTGGTAAAGATTTCTACCCCATTGAGCCCCCTAGGTGCGCTGAGTTAGTGATGGATCAGGCTTTACAAGGAGATTTCCTGGAATCAGGGGCGTACATACATGTTGATATGGGGACTGTTGGGGGTGAAGAGTTCCTCGCAGGTCTCAGCGGCAAGGCATGTATCAATGGTGGAGAGGACCACGTCACCAATTGGAACGTGGCGGCGACCTTGGTGCTTCTGAATGAGTGGCGGGAGATAGTACTGTTCGACATGACGGGGTCTGTTCCATGGGGTGAAGAAACGCATCTCCCGGAAGTTGCCATCGTTGGCGAGATAGATCTTAGGTCGGAAACACAATATCTTGCCATCAAGGATAATGGCGCGAGAGTTGTATCTGCAGCCCCGGTGGAGAAGAGGAAGACCAACATCGATGATGATGCCATGGAGCTCAGGGTCGGTCAAGATAGAGTAGAGCGAGTCCCACGAGTTTTCATAGACCTCGTTCTCGAGAAAGTGGTCAAGGCAGCCATATCCTGGGATTTCCAGCTCAGGGCCGACTCGCAAAGTGGCGCCAGCTTCCTTGGCCTTGACAATACTTTGCTTGATCCTCTTGAGGTTTCCAGCAAAGTCCAGACTCCACTGGTTGAGCGCACATGTGGCGAGGGTTACAATGGGCGCCATTTTGGTTGATGTGTGGTAGTCAAGGCTAGGGAGCAGCAAGGTGAGCTAGTAACTAGGTGCAAAGGGCTTGTGAACGCAACCGTAGCGGTTGCGGGGTAAAATGATGACTGTGCAAATCATGGCCCCACATAGAGGCAAGTAAGCCAATCGCAGTCTTGAATTAGGGCTCCCAAGCTTCCATCCTCCACCGAAGCTTGTACACCTTGCGGTCTACGACCGCCGTATTCACAGAGCACATCTAAATAACAGGTCTGTACATATCAAACGACCATAAGACACACGCAGCAGAGACGTTTGTCCATTTCTTATCCATGATACGGGCCGCGTCACCGCCTGACCCGGAAGGAACACTGGGGACAATCGCCATGACGGGTCGCGGGTCCGGTTCTTGTGTGATGGGATTGGAGTCTGCTTGAGATCTCTTGCCATGGGCGCAAGTTTTGGCTAGTAATACAAGATGGACTTATTCTAGACCTACTCCAAGGAGCAAACGGCACGGAAACGACCATATACTTTCACGTTCAGAGGGCCCTGCAAGGAGCTACAGGGCCCTTGCTTCTCTGATCTACACTTGGCACTCAGCGGATTGCTCCCCCTCCCACATAGCAGACACTTTTTATGGAGAAAACTGCAGGACAGTGGTTTTGCCAAGCACCCCACCGATGTCGGGAACCAGAGGTGCCTCACCTCGGTCCATTCTTAATCCGCTCAATTCCGCCACGCCACTTGAGCCGAGGCTGGGCCTCCACCTCAACAAGGATGGCAGACACACTCTTCACAAGCATCCAAGTATGAGCCCTCAGCAATCAAAGAAATCAGTTCTCATTACGGGGTCAGTTCGAGCGCCTCAATTTCGCTAAACATTTTTAAGTGGTGGTGCTAACGTCTAATAGCTGCTCACCCGGCGGCATTGGCTGCGCACTAGCGCAAGAGTTTCAATCACGCAGTAAGTTCCTCGTGTGGCCCTCTGCAGCCCCACCCTCCGTTCAAACCTCACACGCCATCAATCAATAGACTGCCATGTCATTGCTACAGCTCGCAGGCCTGAAGCCCTGGCCGAACTTGAAGCTTTGGGCTTGACCACGGTCCAGCTTGACGTAAATGACGAGAACAGTATAGACGCTGCAAAAGCGGAAATCGAAAAAATTACTGGTGGAAAACTTGACATCTTAGTGAATAACGCGTGAGCCTCCCAAAGAAGAAGAAGAAAAAGACTCCGCTATAGCAGAGCACCGATTTCTAAATATTTACAGCGGTGTCCGATATGTCATGCCTCTCACTGATTCCGACCCCGAGCGTGTGCGCTCCGTTTTTGAGACCAATGTCATATCCGTCATGGTTCTCACAAACAAGATGATGCCTTTTCTCCTGGCATCAGAGGGGCTCATTGTCAACATCTCCTCCTACTCGGGCATTATAGGATATCCGTTCAAGGGCGTTTACGCCATGTCCAAGGCAGCTCTCACGTGCTACTCGCGCACTCTTTCCACCGAGCTAGCATGCCTCAATGTCCGGGTTCTGAATGTCGTGACATCATTTGTAAGCAGTAAAGGCCAGAGCGGCACTGCGGAACCATGGCCCGAGGACAGCCTGTTCGACAGCATGCGCGAGGTAGGACAGCAAGCTGGAAGTGGCAAGCGAATGACTGCCGAAGAATACTCTAAACAGGTTGTCACAGAAGCCTTGAAAGGAAAGGGCTGGACCATTGGGCCATGGAGATTCTTCGGGACAAGGGACACTATGAAAATTGGAACCATGGTAAACCAGATGTGGCTCATGGAGATGCTAGGCGATGGCTGGGTTCGGTACATCATGCTCAAAATGTGGCCATTTTGGAAATTACGGGGCGGTTTGCAAAAGAAGATAACTTGAACTCATTCGCACAAACAACGACATTTTATGTCTGCACGCAATCAAACCTGGCATCATTTGAATCGAGCATGTTTAACTTCTCCCCGCTTCAGCTGCCTGCAGCATTCATGCGTTCGCTGCTCGACAAAAACCATATACCGAGGCAATCGTCAGGTAACTGGAGGCAGCGAAGTGGCTGTTGGTGCCACACAAGACGCTAGGAGCGTGTTCCTTAACGTGCATCCGACTGGCAATAAAATTGGCCGATGGGATCTGAAATAATGGAGTCGCATTTGGTGGTTGTTAGTGGCTTGTTTTCTCTAACTCTCTTCTCCCAGCTACCTAACGGAAATACGACACAGGACCAAGCATGATAAAAATCAATAATCGACTCGACGGACCTCACCAGCTCGGTTTCATGGCGCTGGAGCACAAGCCAAGGTTCTCTCGCACATCCATTTCGTAAATAAATTGTTTACCTACTGAGGCAAAAGCAAAAGCACTCCCTTGCATCAGCAAAGCAGTGCTTGGCATTATCTTCTCGACAAAATATCAACAAAATGCATCGCTGTTCCTCCCATGTCCCTATGCAAATGCTCCTCCCATGCCGCGCTCGGTATAAAGCTTGCCAGTTACGTTCCTGCAAAGAAACAACAAGACAGCCTCCCTTCATATATCCCCTTGGGCAGTTCAATTCGACAGATGGTGCAGAAACCAAGCCAATAGCTATACCTTTGTATGTGCAGATTGGGACCCTCAACCAGAAAACCCCCATTGTTTGCCAACTCTGTTATTGCCCAATACAACCTTTGTATGGGCCCATCCGTATACACTAACTAATTCCATGACCACCCACCCATGACAGCGTTGTACTCAAGGGCCAACCTTCAATCATTCACCAGCCCAATTCTCATAACCATCATCATCTCGTTTCCCTCATCCATTCGTTGTCCTCCTAAATAAACTTCCTTGGTCTTGATTCCATGCTCTCAATGCAATGAATAAGCCAGCCGCCCATCGAATGAAACAAATAAAAAAAAAGATATAGGAGATTCCCAAAAGCGATAGTCTAGTATAACACGCACAAGTGATGTGGATAACGCTCCATCCCAAAGAACAAGAACCCACAAGAGCCCTTCATCGCTGATCTGAATTCTGATATAATGTATGAAAAATGAAAAAGGTCTTGAGCAAAAATCTCAAAATAAAAATAAAAATAGGCGGGGTGGGTATCACTGTTCACAGTACGACGTCCCCTCGTCGCCGTGTACAGAAACCTTTTTAGCTGTTTCGGTACTGGCGATGCTGATATTGGTGTCGCGTCGCCGCGGGTTGAAAGCAGCAGGCCGTGGGAGCCTGTCAGCCGCAGGCGGCACGGGTTTCTTCTTGGATTTAGCCATGAGCAAAATGCCATCATCACTGCCATCGTCATCATCATCTTCATCGTCAACTGGTCGTACCACCGGAGTGCTTGTTACGGAGTCTCGAGATCCGCTCCCTTCAAAATGAAGAGCGAGAGAGCCACTGTCCATGGCAGGAGGGTTGACAAATACTCGATCAATAGGAAATCCCGAAGTGGGCTCCTTATTCATGGCAGGTGGCGTGAGGGAGTCGGTTGTTTCGAGAAACGCAGGCCTGGCGTTCACAATGCCAGGCTTGCCAAGGAGCTCGGCCTCCATATCGGCAGATACAGAACTGGCACCGCTCAGCAAGGCAGGCAAAGATGGATCCGACTGAAAGGCAAGCATTCGCTCAGAGGTGCTCGTCGACGGCAAGGCCGAAATAGGACTTGTAAGTTCACTAGGGCTGGTAAGAGGTGTACCGAAGCCTGCCATTGACTCGGTGCTGGATGATTTGGTGGTTGTCATCGTATCTCCCCGTGACGGTGCAGCCTGGTTTCGCGTCCACTCCTCGGTGTCTGGGGATGGAGGACAGGGAATAGATACCGGGTCAGAATGAGATCTGGGCTCCAGCCTGCCGCCCTTTTCATAGTTTCCAAGTGATGATCGTGTGTTGGGTGTGCTTTCCACTCGATGCGCTGTCTGCGGTCGTCCTTCCAACATGGGAAGTGGTCGGCTGTAGAAGTTGGGATCAGATTGCGGTTGGCTGTGTTGATACTCTGCAACAGACTTCAAAGACGAAGCCAAGGGTGACCCCAATACCTCCTCCATATATCTAGGGCCGAGATCAACTGATTTGATGGGTCGCCTGTGGCGAGAGGGTCTTCCGGAAACCACTGCCGTATTCAAGGCAACCTTGGGTCCAGCCCGCTTATCTGCAGCAGCGAATAGCCCTCGATCAACAGACCGAGCGCGAGAATTCTCGTCGATTCCCAAATCCATAACACGAGCCCTGCGGTCCAAGTCCTCAGGGCCATCCATCTGGGGAGGAAGAAAGGGCGTTGGAGGGGTCGTACGCGAGATGGGCAATGCGGGAGCAAGATGCAGCCAGTTAGTGGTCGGTCTGAAGTGGCTGTGACCGTGGCTGTGGGCGTGACGGTGAAATGGCCACAAGGTAGCGGGGGAGCTGGTTCTTTCAGGTTCCTGGGGGGATTCGGTCGTCTCGCTCTGAGCATGCGAGTGCCCACGCGGAGTGTCGGCCGGGGGCAGCACGGTTGCCATGGGGTCGTAAACTACGGATTCCGGGTGATTGCTGACTGTTTGGCTGATCGAGAGGGGATGTTCCGGAGCTGAGCCAGCATCCCGGATGGCGTTCGCGAAATAGTCGTCGGCGCGGAGGCTTTTTCGCCGGTGGTCTCGTGGGTTCTGCTGGGGCGTGGGCGGCACGTTGTTGTACATGCTATCACCCGCGTCACTAGCAGCACTGCTGGTTGCTCGGCGGCGTGTCTTACTGTCGCTTCGCTCCACCAAGGGATGCATTACTTTACCAACGGCCTTCTTGACAACAGAGCGGGCTCGCTCGAGGAAAGTGAGTGGGACCACAGCCGATGACATTTCCCTCTCATCAACCTGAATCCTTCGGCCTGATGATGGCCTCGCGGGGTCCGTCTCATCTATCCACGAGATTGGGTTTGCGAGATCTTGAACGACCCATGGGTGTCGCTTAATGTCGCGGAGCCTGATTCGCCTGTCGGGATTCTTGGTGAGCATCTGGTGCAAGAGATCGAGTAGCAAATTGTCAACTTCTTCGTATTCAAGATCGTTATCATCGCGGTACGGGTGCATGTTTTGTCGCTTGTAGAGGGACGTGACGGTAGGTGAAGTCGAAGGGTGCACAGGCTTAAGTCGACGGCGAGGAATGTACACATCTTCGGTTGCAATCTTACGGAACATTTGAAACTCGTCTTCAGCCAGGAAGGGGATACGGGCGTAGATGAGGCAGTAAAGTGTGACACCAAGCGACCACACATCAATCTGTTCAGATACCTTGGGCTGCTCTCTGTCAATATCGGTGTAACACAATTCAGGGGCGAAAAAGGCTGGCGTTCCAACGGTCTTGGCGAGCTCGAGGTCGTCGTCAAAATCCTTAGCTTCAGACTCCGACACGGTTTCATCATATTCACCATCGCGAATAGGACGACCAAAGTAGGAAACGCCAAAGTCTGAAATTTTAACCCGGTGATTTTTGCTCCAGAGAAGGTTAGCGGGCTTGATATCTCGGTGCACAACACCCTGGTAATGGAGGTATTCCAACCCCAGGACCGTGTCTCGAAACGTAGACCGCGCTTGGTCGAAAGTGAAGCATGGAACATATGAAAAGTCGTCAGAGAAAGGATCGTGTACTTGTTGGGGATTGAAATCGAGTGACGACATGTGAGAAATTATGGAATCGGCCATGCTACCGGAGCGAGCACGGAAGCCATCGTCGGCATACGCGCCGTACATGGTCCCGTCAAGGGCAACGCTGGAGGTGTGGTTTGACCGAAGGGGGCCATGAAAATCGAACTCGTCGTCCCAGGTGATGAGGTCGTCATCATCATCAACAGCCCTTGTCGACGAAATGGTGGATCGAGAGCGAAAATGATGTGGGGAACCAGGCCGTGTGTCTTGGCGCGAAACAGGACGCGATAACGGGTCATCGCTAATGGCGAAATCCTCTCGAGATGGAATCCGAGAGTGGTTACCAAGACTGTCATGATCTTCTGCAGCGCCGTGCTCAACGCTCCAATAGTCAACTTGGCCGTTGTAGGTCTGTGCCATCTTTGCGCGTTTGAGTTGCTTCAGGGCCTGGCGTCGCTCGAGGATCTGTTCGTATCTCACCTCTTCGGGAGTCGGCGGCTCGCCTCGCATCTCGCGCTCTATCCGCCTTCGTTCAAACTGGCAAATATGGGGGAGGCCCTTTTTGCGCCACACCACCTCGCCCAGTTCGACATGCTCAAGAACCATGTATATCTTCTTCAATTCGGGGTCGTCGATCACTTCGAGGAGGGCCACGACGTTGTCATGTCGAATCTTTTTCAGGATAGCAATTTCCTTCTTGGTCTTATCTTGGGGTGATTTGGCAGTGACCTTGCCGAGTCGTCGCTTTTTGGAGAACCGAGGAATGATTTTGATGGCCACATTCTCGCCCGTCTGCATGTTGCGAGCCAGTTTGACCTTGCCGTGCATTCCACGACCAATCTCTTCAATGACCTGGTACTGATTGATCGTCTTGCGGCCGGTAATCGTATCAGAATCGATCAGAGCCTTATGGGTCCTGGGGGCAATTGTCAGTTTCAAGGCATCTACCCTACCGCCACTGGAAAGAAAAAAACGGCAAGGGCCACGAGCAGGCACGGGTCAACTTACTCTCTCACTTTGTGCATCTGCAAGGGATGCAGCAGCGGACTCGCCATGCTCGGGGTATTCGACTCAGAAACAGAAGTGACAAGGTTGTGCCGGGAGCCCGAAGGGCTGAAGAGGCCTGGCGAAGACATCGGAGTGCTGTTGGCAGATCTCAAAGGCATAGAGGTGGAGGGAGGGAGGTGAGTGTGCAGCGGCGGAGTGGGCCTTGCTGTCGACGAGAGGGAGGAAGACGACTGCTGCTGAGAGAGCGACTTGTGGTGTCGAGGGTGGTGGAGATGGTGGTGGTGGTGAGGATCCATGATGAACGAGTTCGGGATGGCAGCGTCGGCCGAATCGACATGCTGAAAGGGAGGAGGGCCTGGATGGCGATGTGGTCACGGCGGCGGTGGCAGGACGTCTATAGTGCCATTGTTCCGAGAGACCAGTGTAGTCAAGGGGGACGAATGCCAAAGGGCAAAGAGTAGGAAAGCAGCAAGTTGAGGTGAGGAGTGGAAAGAAGTTCAAGGACGGGACGGACAGCAAGGGAGTGGAGCAAAGTTAGACGGCGAGGTCGTGTGTTTTTTGGGGGGGATTTAGCTGGCGGGCTGGGCTCCCGGTTGGTGATGAATGGAGGTGGGGAGCGACGAGGGACGGTAGGCGTGGATGGGGCGTGGTGTGGCAGCGGAGTGAGCGAACGAGGGTTCGTTGGTGCGTTCACGGCCGACAGCGCGGACAAAAGAGGAATCGGGCGACAAGGGGGTTGGTAGGTTGTGGTGGGTTCCGCTGGTGGGCTCTCTTGGCTGGGCCTTGGTGGACTCGCTTTGGGGTCGCCTGCAGCGGTGGTGTTTTTGGACCGGGGTGCGCACGCCGGTGGTACCTTACAGTGCGGTAGCGTCGACAAGGGCGAAGTGATGGGCGAGAGGGGGGGGTTTTCTGATGGCGAGAGGCGAGACAGTCAATGGACTAGAGGGAGGTGTGGAGACAGTTGAGAGTGAGAGTGGAGGGCGTGCGCCGTGGCGGAGTACAGTAAAGTAGGTATTCGCAAGTACAGTAGTCGTGAGGCAGAAAAAAAATGTGTGTGGGCGAAAATGTCCGTCTGTGTACGTGGTTGAGGAAAAGGGTCGGAATGGAAAACAAGATGATGAGGTCAAAGTGGGTACAGGGTCTGGAGCATATACACTGTGTCGTTATGCGCGTCTTGGCACTGTGGAAACTTTTATCTCCCGTCACTCATTGCCTGGTCTGGTCCGGAATCCACTCGCCACCCAAACGGTGACGCATTGATCTGTTGTCTCCAGACGATTGAAGAGAAGGGGAGAAACACTGATAAGAGATAGATGCGGATAGACAGCTGAGTTTGACTACGCGATTGCGGCTCATTCGCGGGCTGCCATGCGTTGAGTTGTTGAATGGCCCTCATCTTGCCATGCGATGGCCGAGTTTGCTGTTGCGTCGCACTCTTCTCATCCTCCCACCCCACAAACTGCCTGCCTGCCTGGCGCTCAAGTGTTACAGCCCAGAACGCTTGCACTTGACCCCAGCAATCCTTGGCGATGAAGACCTTTTCGGGTACTGGCAATCATTATTACGCTGATCCAGCTGGATGTGACACCAACCGTTTCCAGGCGGCCTGCGCACTTTTCTGCGCACTGCATGCCATGGCAATTTGCGAGATATCTACCCGTACCGTACCGCCTCGCCGAACACCGCCGGCACCACGTCTCCCACAGCCAGCGTCAAGCCTCTCCTCACCTACCCCCCGGCGACCCTTTTTTGGGTCTCCATCGGGTGCAATTCTGAAGGCGCTGCTGTGGAGACTCGCTGTGGCTAACATCTCTCAGCTAGTCAAGCACTAGCTTCAGGGACACTGTGATCCAGACTGTGGCAACTCGCACGATGCTGCATGGCCGAAAGTATGCTGTCCCCGTCCAATGTGCCCTCCAGTCTTCCACTCCAGCCATACTAGCACATATCCATGTTATACGTCGCAGATGGCCATGCAAATACAACCACGGCAGCGGCAGCGGCAGTGGTAGCGGCAACATTGCGCTGTCATACTGTAACACTCCCGCGAATCCTTGTCAACGCCCAATCTCGTCGACCCTCAGGCCCATGCTTCTGCCATCACCCCCTGCAGAGTAGTAAAGCCTCCTAATCAATCAATCGCATGTCATCATCATACAGTATCCTACCCACTGTCTAGGAATCATGCTCATGAATCCAAAGTAGCTCCGATCAGGTTGGAGGGGAGGAATGTCTGACGGAGCACAATTGAAAAGAAAACAATATGCCAATCGGCACCCTCTATTTCAGTACAGCGCGTTGTTTTCTCGTCACGAAACAGAAAACCAAAACGCGGCCAGTTCCCGTTCTCCTCGGGGCTGTGTTTCATGACGCCCGCCACCATGTACTGATAAGTTTTGGCATGCTCATAGGATACTTCTGGTCGCCTTTTTTCTTTTCTTTTTTTCAAGGTTTTTTTTTTCTTTTGGGGGACCAACCAGATCTGATCCGCCAATTACTTCAGCCTCCATCTGACTCGGCTAAGACGCGCAAAAGACAGACAGGCAGATCTAACAGTGGATACAGATACCGTCCAAAAAGGCGCCCTGCTTTGGGGGGGTTTTTTTTTGAGGGGTCTTTTTTGGATTGGTCGAGCTTTCATTGGGGAACCAACAGGTTGGAAACAGACAGTACAGTAAACCTAGCGCCCGACCGTTCTAGCACAGCACCAACAAAGAAGTTGTTCATGCTGATCAAATCCCTATTGTCGTCCAAGCATGCACCTTCACAAACCACTTAAGCGTCAGCAACTCGTGCCTCAGGGTCTCGCGTTTATCAAAATGCTCGCGTGCCTGAGCTGTGGGTCGAACATTGCCAACAGGTGGCATTGTCGCTCGGTTCCTGACACGGGCAGATCTGTGCTCTGACACACGGATTGTTGGGAACTCGGGGTTCAAGGGGTGCCAGGATCCAGGAATTAAAATAAATGAATCAATCAAGAGGTAATGGCGGCCGACGCACGACAAGACAAAATGGCTCCCGACGCGGCTGCAGAAAATATAGAGTTTGCCCTTGTGTCCGAGTCGTCCTAGACACAGTTAGTGCGAATGCACTGGGGTAAACGTGCCCAATTTGAACCAGGAGCCAGTTGTTTTTTTTTCTTCTCCATTTTGATCAATCCGCCAGTTGTGCGAGTTTGCATGGCGATGCTGAACTTTGAGTCTCGTTTATCTCTCGTGCCCCTATCCTCTTGATTAATTAATCATTTATTTTTCATTCAATTTGTTTATTTACTTGTTGTCCTTGTGCCTGCCAGCTGGTGTTGTGTCGTGATGAGCGTACGTCCGTATCTAAATGTGGTGGTAATTTAGATGGAGTAAAGTAGTGATGATAATGCGTGATGGCGTCGGTTTGTGCAACTAGCTGCACCAGTCAGGAGCCATCGCTCTCAGTTTTGCCCGCTAACACAGTGTCTGTGCTCAATCCTCTCGGTCGCTGCTGCTGCCGCACCTGCCAATTGCCCTTTCCTCCCTTGCGCATGCAGCCTGGCAAAACCTGCGTCCGGTCCCCGCTGGTCTGGCCTCTTTCGCTCCTCCCACGCCACACACCAACCGAGAAATGCCCAGCCGAGCCAAGAAACACCGAGTTTGGCCCATCCTCAGCTTTCAAAGACACGCCGGTCATGGCCCAGCCCAGCAGTAGTCTCAAGTAGAGGGGAGGCGCACACCACGGCATGTCCAAATGCCAAAAAAGAACGCCCAACCGTCCAGAATCATGTCATTGCCCGACGCCAAAAACCACTTAGGCCAACGGTCGCTCCCCAAATGCCCACCCAAACACAACTTGCCATGAACTGACCTGCGCAACGCCACACTCGTTTTCACCGACGACCTCTCTCTTGTCTTAGACTTCCGGTTCAGTGCTCAGCTTGCTTGAAACAAAAGCCGGCCCATACGACCCGAGTGTCATTTCCGAAATTCAGCCGGATAATGGATTCGGGCAGGCGAGCTTGTCGACAAGACAATTTATTTTTCCATCGTCTTGTACGGAGTATGTAGGCGCCAATTTGCTATCTGTCTGTCTGGCTGTTCTGTTTCATACTGGTGCATGGCATAATTGGCAGTGTGACACAACACCCTGTATACTGCAGCAGTACAAACAGTACCCAGCTGTTCTTCGCGTGTCCCTTGCTTAGCCATTCCAATCCTGTGTACTCCTACACACTCCAGAGCTCGCAGTTCCCGTCCTTCCTGTTGGACTTCTACCTGCGTGCCTCGCAGTCTAATAGCCCCTGGTATTGTGAAATCGCATGTACTTGCACATGCAACCGCATACTGCTATCCGAAATACGGACCATCGTGCCGAGTACGTCACCGCCATGTATCTTGGTCTTCGGCTACGGTACGGAGACGACCTCTTTATCGCATGACTACACGCCCCAATAGAAAATGTTGCAAAGAAGCAAACCCGCCACTGTTTCGTGTGTCTCAAACCCCAATCCACCAGACAATGCCTGCTATCCGCGGCCGATAACTCCCTCCAGCCCAAACACTGAAGCCGATTGCAGCAAACCCCCTCCCCCCGGTTCTGTGCGATAGCACGCTGTGCTCAACCGGTCCGGCTCGGACTCTAGGCGGAGTACTGACCAGGCCCCTGTCCTTGCGTCCTTGCGAGCCAGTCGTAGGTGGCTGACACACTCTCAAGTGGGTCTCCCCTTGACACCGTTCCGCAGGGAGGGGAGGGGAGTGAGGGAGGGAGGCACCGGCCAGCCAGACCAGCTCATCTTGAGATCTACGGAGTACGGAGTACATGCGTGAAGAGACGTTATCGATTTCGCAGCAAAGTTGGAATCCCCATTATCATCATCATCATCATCGTCATCATCCCCTGCTGCTGCTGCCCATAGGCTCCACGCCTCTTGGTTGGCAGCCATAAGCCAGCCAAAAAGGGTAAGAAGTACCTGCACGGTTCTATCCTAGATGCCCACCTCCTTCTCTGGACCGTAACCACAATTCCGGGTGCTGGCAACCCGAACAGAAAGAGAAAAAAGCTCGCTCCCTTGAGGCTGGAGTTTGCTGACCACGGCACTGCAGCACCAAGCAAATCAGCAACCCCCAAGACCTTGTCAAGGTTGCCATCAAACAATGTCCTTGGCCCCGCTGCGGGCGCCGGATCTCCGCCACCGTCGTAGTCTCGGTCCGTTTTCGACTCCCATTACGCTGTATCGCATGACGTCGCAGCGATCGAGCCAATACACAAACAAAGCCTGCCAATGCTACATGACAGATAGACGGAACAGCTCAGGTTCCAGAGCAATGATATGACTGGATCTGGACATTCTCCCCATGGCGCCGCATGCATGGCGGGTTATGGGATCCGCGACGATGAATCCCGACTAATGCTAATGTTCGCATTTCTAATGTCCCTCATCATCATCATGACTGGTCCTCATGCCCGCACATTCAAGTGCTCTTTTTTTTTTTACTTTCTTTTTTTTTCCTTTGAGGGACCGATGCTCTTGCGGCTAGTGCGCAATATGCCGGAGGGAGTGGAGTAGCGCCCGCTCCAGCTTCGCGACTCAAGAGGGCCCCGTCGCTTGCCCGCACCCTTCATCCCGGTCGTGAGCCTGTGCGTTCCTCTCTCGCTCCAGTCGCACAGGGTCATCGAAACCACGGACCAACTCTTGTTCCCTTGCGAATCAATCAAGTTGGCGGGGGGAGGGGAGGGGAGGGAAGGGAGGAGGGGCAGAAGGCATCCTGGCTCGCTCAACCTCAACTGGGTGGTCCCCTTTGTCGTCATCATGTCCGGACAGCGCGGAGGAGGGAGGCTCTACTCTACGTCTACGCGCAGCACACCAATTACTTGGGGG
Source organism: Calonectria leucothoes (assembly GCA_002179835.1). NCBI lineage: Eukaryota > Fungi > Ascomycota > Sordariomycetes > Hypocreales > Nectriaceae > Calonectria > Calonectria leucothoes. Next base: position 31,332 of record NAJI01000187.1, read on the forward strand.
TTCACCTTGGTGCGGTGGATAGATCTCTGCAGCAAGGGTCTAATGGCCACAGCGCATAGCACGCTGCCCCGTGGTCTGGTTCGGCTCGACGTGTCTGTTGCTGCATCAGAGCCTGGCATCGCGACCCGAGTTCCTGCATCCAACGTGGCGGAAGCTCACTGAAAGGAGCTGCCAGCGATGGCGCCCAGCCCAATCAAGAACCGATCGCGGCGATTGCGCGGAAGAACTGGAGTACTAGAGCGAGCACCGGGAGCCCTGGAGCCCTGTAGCCCGCACGCGCGACCCTGCCATGATTCAAGTACCCTTTCTAATTAAACAGTAACTTGGCGGTTTATTGCGCAATCCTCCCCTCCACCCATACCCTGAATCAGCTTGTCAATGCAAGCCGTGCGCAACTTGACGGCGGCTTAGGGCGGTTGGTTTTTCTGGGCAGTCATTTTTTCTTTCTCTTTGAAACGCTGATCCGCCGTAAGCGACGGTTCAGCTTTCAACATCTCACCGTTGTCACAGTCCTTTCGTCATTGTGCCTGATGGCTGACGTGACTCATGCTTCCCCTCTCGTCCTCCGAGGAAACGGAACCATGATCCTGCACCGTTGGGCGTTACAACATTGCAATGTTCCTCCAAGAGCTAAATGGGCTCTGTAGGGTAGGTGGTTGGACAAAAGATCGATGGTCATGCAGGATCCAGTCGAACATGGTATCACTGTCATCTCCGGCAGGCAACTTCTGCAATGATCCAAGCACCGGCATCAGAAATTTGCACTTTTATGGCCCTGAAGTCCGAGGCTTGGTGTAATCCTCTCACTCCCTGCAGGTCCCATTGGACCCCAGGCCCGAAACAGCTCTCGTTTATTCTGAGAGGACCTCAAAATGGCAATCCATCGTCACACCACAGCACGCAGCCCACCACTGCAACTGCAGAAAATATGATTCGTCACATCCCCAGAATATATGCCGTAGTGCACGGTCTAGGCCTTTTATGCTGCTTCTTCTCTGGCCTCATGGTAAATGAGCCGCCGACGGAAGCGGCGGCAAAGAAATGCGGAGGTGGCAGGAAACTGCTCCCGGTTGTCCAATATGGAATTCCTGCCATCTCTTGGCGGCCCTGCAGCGCAGCGTTACATAGAGGCGCGCGTGCTCGTTCATGTCCTGATGAGTTGACAGGAAGTAGAAGACGAACTGCGTATCCAAAGAAGCCCCACAGAGAGCGAAGCACTGTGCGGGTGACTTGCGCGCCAGGTATCATACTAGCAGGCGTGCGCGGGTGTGGTGATTGGAGGAGGCTTTTTGACAACCATGGCACCGGGAGACGGGAGACAAGCCTATGCCCTAGTCGCAGTAAGCTCATGGCCGAAACCAACAAGAACCACTCAGCAGTACATGAGATTTGGTACTGCGACTCCAGCATGGACACACAAAACGGTACATGCTGTTGGGAGTGTATGACGCAAAATTATGTCTGTATCGCCACTGCGATAAGGGCAGCAATGCGGAGTCGCGGCGCCGATGCTGACGCTGCGCATGCACAGCATGTATTATCCCCTGAGACTAAGCCAAAGTGCTCGTGATAATTACGGGCGCATTCCCTCAATATCTGCAGGGATTTCCCAAAACGAAAACCCATGATGGGAGGGATGGGAAAGGAGGAGGAGGACGGAGGGCGGGGGGGCGTCGAAAAAAAAGAAAAGAAGAAGGCAAATCAGTGTGTCTCTCGGCTTGCTGCGGAAATCCGGGGCAGATGCGGAGAAGACTAGCACACAGCAGCAGCAGCAGCAGCAGCAGCAGCAGCAGGAGCGGGTGACAAACTCCAACGGGCTCGGAACCATGCTCCCGCCAGAGCGTTGATCTCCCCTCGAAGGAGATGGCCTTGCCTAGCCCATGGCCTTCCCTCCAATCGGCGGGCTACCCTCGGAAGCCGCCGTGTTCCACCGAGCCTGCCCAGCTGAAGGAGGTGGGTGTCGCCTGGGGGAGCGCTCCAGAGCAAGAGGCGGGCTGCGAGCGAGGATGACTGAGCTGCCAGCGCCACGGGCGGTTGGGCCTCGTTGGGGACTCAAGTGCTGATGGCGAGAGGCCGAAATGAGCAGGCTGCTTGCCGCTGGCTGAGTCTTGGAGGAGGGCTGCGCTGCACGTCATGCTCGCGTTTTTGGGGATCCCCCTCGATGTGATGGGGCATGCGTGCGTATGTACGTGCGTGTGGGTGGGCTTAGTGGGTGGGCTCAATGCGCGACTACCGGGACTATGGAGCGAGTTGTTTCACGTCACATCCATCACATTTGGATGCATGTGGATGGATGGATGGATGGATGATGAGATGATGGAATGCGTGGGCGTCGGCGCACTTTGCAGCGACAACCTGGTTTGTTTGCTTGCTTGTCTGTTCTAAACCATCACCACGGCTTGCACGGGAGAGGCCCAAGAGTGGCGGGAGACCACGTGTTGGAGAACTTGGCCTTTTGGCTTTCCAACATACGCCAAGATCAAACGGCATGGACCACGGCGCCGGAGGTGGTGGTGTTTTGTAATCAATGTCTCAATGTGTTTGGGGGGGCAAGTATTGTAATCAGGCTTCACATCGCACACCAAACGAGACCAGACTATTTGCTGCCAACCCCATGTCACCCATCCACGCACACGCTCGCTCGCTCGCACCCATGTACACACACTCTGGTTTGCCCCCCCGGTCGATGTGATTACAACCATCCATCCCCGGCTTTCGATTTATTTTGAAAACCCGTTGCAGGAAAGAAAATACCTGACATCGTCCTTTACACCCACCCTTCGGACCCGAACGTCCCCCTGGTCCCAACCCTCTCTTCAATATAGCACGCGGCCCCTCTTCCCAGGTCCAAAAATCCTGGAATCTTAATATTGAAATCTTTTTATTATTATTATAATTTTTTATTCATCATGCTCGCCGATCTTTCCTTCTTTTTCCTCTCTCCCTTTCGACTAGAAGTGCCCTCCCCCTCCCCTTCACGAGCCGTAAACTGAACCAACTTTCACCGAAATTGCAGCATCATATTCCGCGCTCCGTAATTAGCCGTGTCGCATTCCTGGAAATATCCAGGGAAAGACAGGGGCTTCAGCATGGGAGAGGAATGCGAGGTTGGAAATTGCGGGAATGAAGAAGTGGCATGCGCGTCGGGTGACGGACCATGTGATGTCTTAGCCCTTGGTTTGACTATGGTGGTTGGATGCGAGGCTCCGTCATTCTTTGCCCGGGCGAGCTCGGAGTAATCAACAGGGGAAGGCCACCATCTTTGGCTACATTTATTGAGTTGTGACGCCTCGCCCCAGTGGTGATGTGCATGAGGCTCAACTTGGAAGGCTGAGAGGTTGTTGTATCGGGTTTACGAGCATTGCGTAGCGGCCTTGCAACCCTGCCCAGTGCACCCCAAAGCCCAGGACCCTGGAAACTGAAGTGTATGTTTGAAGGGTGACTGTGGTGGTGGGGTGCGTGTAGGAAAGGATGTGATGACGGGCAACTGGACATGGAAGTTTGTTGAGAGCCAGGTTATTGCTGAGGTCGGGTGAACTGGGTGCCCAGGACTTGATTCATCCAAGGCCCAACCTTGGCAGCTCCTTCTTGAGTCATGCCGGCCTGGCCGAGGTGTGTTTCCCAATCATGAACATCGTAAAGGCGTGTTGACTCGAGGGTAGTCATATCCAAGGAATGCCCGTCAATGTCAAATCTCTCGAACACTCCTTGCCTTGAGTCAAAGTGAACTTGATGCTGTCGCCATCATGTTAGTAACTAAGTGAGCGTTTATTCGGGGTGGGATCTTGCTGACATTGAAGGGAAATGCAGGTCTTTCACGAGGATCCTCTTCATGAGGCATCGTTGAGAAAGTAAACTTGGGCGTCTGGCCATAAATCCAGTCCCTGGATTTCAGCTCGTCATAGCCTTTACGGATGTTGGGGATATCGAGGGCCGTCTCATCGATCGTTTCTCTCACGTCAAACTTGCCGTACATGCGACCAAACTCGTCCACAACAGCCTCTTCAAAGTCGGCATTGGCAATATCAACATTACGCACGGGGCTGCGCACACTGTCGACACCTCTAGTCTTGATAAAGGGCTCAGCGGGCGAACGCAGCAATCCTGATATGTTTTTCAGGTTGGGACTGCGCAACAGACAGGTGCCGTGGTGGAGCGAACGCAGACGTGTCAACTTGTAGGCTGAACCAGAGATTTTGAAAGTACCTATGGGGTCCTGGGGGACATCCATGACGATATCGTGTCGCTCGTTGACGCGAGTGTTTGGTCGTCCCAGGGCCGCTAGAGCGCGGACAACCATATTGGCGTGCCTGTCGCGGTCAAATTCAGAGGGGGGGCAAATGACGCTGAAGTTGACATTCCCGCCATCGTGGAACACCGTCCCACCACCAGAGCGGCGGCGGATTAGCTGGACTGGTCCCGCAGTCCAACCAATGCTCGAGGCATCGTCTCTGATCTGGGCGAGGCGCGGAAGGTTCACCTCCATCCACGGGTTCTGGTTACGACCGAAGACGATGCAGGGCGAGTTTGTGTAGAGGATGAGGATAGTAGTGTCAGTGTGTGTGCTTTGGAGGAGATGATGCTCGACGGATAGGTTGAGAAATGGATCCTGAGACGCTGATACGTAGACTTGGATCTTGCTTGAGGGGCGGGATGCAGCCTCGGTGAAGCATCGTTTTGGGATGAACGAGGGGGGGGCAAGGCCGAAGCGGCGTGGCAATGGCCTGGCAATGCGTGCAAAAAGAGCCATTGAGGTTTATGCTTGATAGGGGGAGCTTAGCCGGACACCAATCGGGGTGCAGAGCTGAGGATGGGGGCTTGTCAAAAGGGTTGAGGGCCTAGCTCTCAAGAAGCGATGCGTTAAAACTGGAGTTTGTAGGTGAGGGCCAAAATTCCGAGTTAGCCTTGCAGCAAGGCGGGCGAACCGCAGGCGAGAAACTGGCCCCGCTGTAGACAGCTGGGGGGTGCTTCAATGCTGCTCCGGGGGGCTACGTACTGCACCATGCCCTGTGGTGGTTTTGAGCGGGCCGCTATTGGCTAGGGGCTGTAGGGGACTCATGGAATAAATTAACAATGGGGTTTTTTTGGTCTATACTTGAGAAATCGAGCCATTGTTTGCGACAACCCCTCGAGCGGTGTTATGAAGCATTGGGACTCATTTGCCTGCCGCCCATCAATTGAATCAGCATGCAGTCACCAGGTACTAGAAAGTGAAAACGACGATAGAGAAAGCCCAGGTGGCTCAACAAATAACATGTCCTGTGTTTGAATGTTTATTTTCTCATACTTATCTCGCGGGATAAAAAAGCGACCCACTCACTTGCCCTTGTCAAGAGCCGTTGCCCCTCCCCCACGCCGCTTGCCCTTCGCTGTTGCTAAAAATTGTTTTCAGTGCCGAGCTGGAGGTGACCGAGATCGGATTCCATCGCGTTTTGAAGAGTCAACACCATCTTCAGCCATAATCATGTCCTCTCGGGCATTACTTTCGCGTCACCACGTAACCTCTCCCTTGTGTCCAATCTGCCAATTGCCTCTCAAGCTAACCAAGCTTCCTCTTCTCTTGCAGCGCGGGCGAGTCCCATGGCAAATCCGTCTCGTGAATCATCGACAACCGCCTGCCCAACCTCGCTCTGATTGAGGCCAGCATTCAGCCCCAGCTCCATCACCGCCGTCCCGGCCAATCCAGCATTACGACTCCTCGCAATGAGGATCGGGTCACGATTCACTCCAGCACAAAAAAAGGGCGTCACTTCAGTGCCCCAGCCCTCCTGACCGTCCCGAACGAAGACCATCGCCCCAAGGACTATGGAGACTAGACCATTGATGTCTGCTCCTGGCCTTCGCATGCCGACTGGACTTACCTAGAAAAGTACGGCGTCAAAGCCTCGTCAGGTGGTGGCCGCAGCAGCACCCGCAAGACCATTGCTCGAGTCGCCGCTGGTGCCGTCACCAAGAAGTGGCTCAAGGAGGCATATAACATTGAGATTGTTGTTTTTGTCACGTCCGTTGGCAGCATCAAGCTTTTTGGTAACGCCGACTCCATGAGCTCTGACATAAATTTCCTCAACCTCGCCCAAGACATCACAAGGGCCAAGGTCGACGAGTTTCTGCCCGTCAGCTGTCCCGATGGTGCCATAAGCCGCCACATGGAGGACCGTATTGCTGAATTGCGCGATGCCTACGACAGCACCGGCGGCACCGTCACCTGCGTTATCCGCAACGCCCCAGTTGTCTTTGGTGGGTCCGCCTTTGACAAGCTCGAGGCCCTTCTCGCCCACGCCATGCTTTCCATTCCCGCTGTCAAGGCCTTTTAGATTGGCTCGGGCTTCTACGGTGCCAAGATGCTTTGAAGCGTTCACAACGACCCCTTCGTTGCTAGCCCTTCTCTCAATGCTGCTGCTGACAAGTGTGGTATCCCTCGTTCTCGCCTGCAAACCAAGACAAATCACTCCGGTGGTATCCAGGGCGGAATCTCCAACGGCATGCCTATTTTCTCAAAGGTTGGATTCAAGCCCCTTGCCACCATCAGCCAAGACCAGACCACTACTCGCTACGACGCCTCTGGCGAGGGCGTTCTGACCGCAAAGGGTCGCCATGATCCTTGCATTGTGCCTCGTACCGTGCCCATCGTCCAAGGCATGACCGCCCTGGTCATTGCCGATGCTGTCATGGCCCAGCACGCTCGCGAAGTTGGCAAGGGCTTAGCTGTGAAGAGGTAAACAAAGAGAAGGAAAAAAATAGAAAGTCAGAAACAAATTCACGAAGCGGAGCAAAGCTAGGGCGCACCCCAACATGTTTTTGGATGACCAGCGTATCAATTATCAAATATCAATGCCTATACACCATGCTCCTACATGAACCCTGTCGAATGAGTAGCTCCGGGGAAAGGGAACAAAAGGTAGTCTAAGTTCGCACAAGAGCTGGCCTGCATCATCACCCAACCTTCACTAATCTTTACCAATGTCGCTTTTTTGGGTAGCGTTTCTCATACACTCTCCTATTCATTCCTGCCCCCCGGTTATTACATTAGCAAACGCCTTGATATACATGCCATCATACCGTAGACACCAGCAAACCAAGTTCCTTTGATATCTTCTCATCGTGACACCCGAGTCTTTTTTTCATGCCCTTGCAAAAATAAAGAAAAAAACGCCGTATGATATATCCTGGTATTTGTCCCTCGAACCGGTACGCGCCAAAGAAGCACATCATAAGTAATATTGTATGGCTGTTTTTGCAATCAGGGGTTTTGCTGGCTTCCCATATCTTGATTGTCAAAAAGCCCCAGCACCTCGCCAGGGATGTATTCAAGCCAAGGGCCCATGAGCTCTGGTTGCTGAAGACCCAGAGCACCAATGTCAATATCCTGGCTATCAAACGTAATGGCATCCATGTTTCCCATTAATGGAGTCCAATGCATGTACGGAACCCCTCCTGGAGGATAATACATTTGTTGACTTGTCCCCGTACCCGTACTATGAGGAGTGCCTGACACGGTCGTTGCCGGAATTCCATTGTCCGCCGTCATAGTGCTTGGTGGTGAGGCACTGTATCCTTCGTATCCGTTGGATTGCTGGCTTGTCGGTGTGAACCTGGGTGCTGCGTAGAGCTCCCGAGAATCTCCATCTTCCGGCAAAGCGTCAAATTTGACAGTTGGTCGACCTGGGCCACTCGTGGTAGACATGTTGCTGTGCCGACGGGGCATCGGGGGTCGGGAGGATTGTTGCACTGGAGAAGGGTTCGGATGCGGAAATGCTGGCGCAAGGAGGGATGTCGGGCCCTCTGGCAGACTTTGCCTAATTGGATCGTAAACCATATTGCCAGGAGGAGTGCTGGTCTGTCTAGGTGGAGGAGGATGACCACCGGCCATGGCAGCACTATCCAGGTTCTGATACATCAAAGTCAGGCTGGAACTCGGTGAATTGGCAGTCCCTGCTAGACTCCATGCAATAGGCGGGCCTGCAACTTGCCCAGGAACCTTTGGGGGTTGGTTCTCAAATCTTGGAAATGGGTTGTTCATAGAACCCCGGCTATCCTGTCGAGTTGCCTTAGTGCTCTCGTATTCTTCCGATGTGTACGTCTCGCAATCCCATATGCCTTTTGACTTCTGATCGAGCGCAGTTAGGATGTATTTGACACCACCCCAGTACAATTGGATTTGTTGAAGCGAGTTGTAGCATCGCTGGTAATTTTGGTTTGCTGCCGAGGCTAGAAGAGAGTGTCTTGATTTCCCCTGTTTGCCAGTCGTATCGGGCCGCCTTGCACTGGGCGGAGAACTGGCTCTTGATGGGGATTCGGATGCATTCGCGCTAGATTCCATAAGAAACGCGCATGCCGCAATATATATAGGTTGGCTAGTAAACGGGTTTCCGACAAAACTCTTGGGATCGATCAAATCTGCAAATGACAAGATATCACAGATGGTCTTTGCGCTACTCATACTAAGCTCTCGACTGTCTGACAACAATTGCAGTTCACTGCGCAGCTCCGCGAAGGGTGTCAAGAGAGTCGGCTGGTGCAGAATAATGAATAAGGCATGGAACCAAAAGTGCAACAGGATAAAAGTAGTTCCTTGCCCTACCCCGAGGTATGCTTTGAAGTTGCTCACGTTGAACTGGAGCCGCCAGTCCCAGCTCTTGTATAGCCGTGTGAGCTCATGCTCCATTTCGCCCAGTTTGGCCCATATTTCCTTGTTCAGATCCTGGGCATCGCGGATCTTGTTGAGGACATCGCACACGCGACCGTAGAGATGGATAATTTGGAGGAAGATAGGGAATAAGGCAGGCCATTGCGTGGTTGGGTCGATTGAAGGTTCCGGAAACGTGAGCTCAAAGTCGTCATCGCGGAAAGTGACTGGCCGACCTGTCCCAGATGAGATGACCCGATCAAGGATAAAGACGGCCCAAAAGGTGTCCATTCGCTCTTGAACGACCTCTTTTTGCTCCTGGGGATTGGGCGGGCTAGACTCCTCCTTCTCCTCAGGGCTATCCTCGTCACCGGGTTTCCTGCTCCAGCTTCGATAGAGAGGATCCTTTTCCCCTTGATACTGGACTCCCACCTCCTTTTGTAGGCCTAGATCCACGGCCATCCGGATAGCCAGACCGAGGTACATCCACAAGGCGCTGTCCTGGCTCGCGCCGAATCCTTCGTATGCCATCAACAGACAAGCTTGAACAGCACCCACTGTTGGGCAAGGAAAGGTGTCCACCGTGGCTTGCCTGGCTCGTTGAGCAAAGGTTGCTCCACGCTCAGTTCTAGGCATTTTTTCATTCCCGCCTGTGAGAGCGGGTGAGTCGGAAAACCTTGCCGCCAGCGAGCATATTGAATCCACAAGGATAGGCTCAACCCTCTTCTCCTTGACCATGCGCAGGAATCTCGATTGTTTTAGAAATGGATAGTTTGAGCCCATCTGGACAAAGAAGGTTTTGACGAGGTTAATAATCAATGGGTGAACAGGGGTCGGGTCATTCGGGTCATAGACTGGTAGGTCTTCAATGATGACATCGCTGTCAGCGGCGGAGCTGCTGCATAGGGCTCCGCTATGGGTAGACAGGGGCGACGTTCCGGAAACAGAGCCTGCGGTTGACCGGCGACGGTCGCGAACCGAAACAACCATTTGCTTGAAACCAGGAACGATGGCGGTGGTACCAAAGTATCGAAAATAAGGAACGCGGTGGCTCTCGGAACGCCGAAGGGCAGTTGGCGAACTCGGCAAGTCTGAGTCCAGGGGCCGGTTACTGATCTGTGGTGTTACGTTTGGCGTATCCTCAGCTGATTCGGTCGTTTTCAGCGGCAAAACGGGCTCCGGTTGTGGTGGAAGAGGTGTCACCTCAGAGGTATTCGATGTAGTCTTGACGCGAATCGCAGGTTTATGAGGCTTCGTATCTTCGTCATCCTCGCGGGTATCAAGGGTATCTTGGTCGTCAACTTCGTTTTTGGATCCACCAGCAGCGTTCTTCTCGCTTTCCTCCTTCTTAATCTCCTCGGGATAGCCTAAACATTGGTGTCCATTCTTGGTACACGTCGAGCATTGCGGTCGTTCACCGGCGCATCTTGTCTTTCGTTTCCGGCACGTCAAGCAGCTGTGGCAATGGTTAGCCTAGCAAATCTCCCTAGGAGGCCGTGGGCGCGAGGGGGGAAAGTATACGCAGCATTAATTCTTCGCCTTTTGGAGGGCGGCTGTCCCTGATTGTGAACAAACCGGATGGGTCGAGGCGGTGGACCCGAATCCGAGGTGTTGATCAAGGTGGTCATGGCTAGGTCATGGTGGTGCAGCTGTGTTGAGACGGTGCGAGCAACGAGGCCGGCGGGCTAAATGGAGCTCCACGGACGACAGATGGCGACGGACAAGGCAAGGTCTTGGCGGGGTTGCCACTTGATCGGGAGTTGCAGCAGCAGTGTCTTTGCAAGGTTGCGGACTGGATCGGCCAAAAGAGGTGGAGATGTACTGCGGGCGAGTGCGATTCAGGGACCCAAGGACGGTGTGTGGTGGAGACAGATATTAGAGGTAGTCGAGGGCGCGACAGGAGCCCAGGAGCATCGTCGAAGTCGGAACCGGAGCTTCAACCATGGGAGGTAAGCAGATGTAGGAGGAGGAGGGAGTGTGACGTGATTGCTCGGACGGGAGGCGAGGGTCTTTGAAGCGAGGTTGGAAGGGGTCAGGAGACAGAAAAGACGAACAGGCACCCCGCTAAACCAAGGAGCAGAGAAGACAAAAGGCGAGACAAGCAAGGAATGCGCAGCGGACGGAAACAAAGCTCAACAGAGGGGAAACACTAACGTGGGAGAGGCAGAAACAGAAACACGGCGACTTGGTGCGCAACCGGGGCCGAGAGTGAGAGGCTCGATGCAAAACAAGAAGGGAATCCAGACACCGCGGCCGGCGGAGGCACTGTACTTGCGTCGGTGGTAATACTGGGTGCTTGGACAGAGGCAGGCAATTGGCAGGGGCGACCCAGGCCGGACCAAAGCTGGGAAAGTGGAAAGTGGCGGGCGGGCCACGGGCCATTGCTGTTGTGGAGAAGAGAAAGCTACCCGCATTCACCCTTTTTCCTGCTTGCAGATTAGTGGACGATGAGCGGCCTAGGCGGACTACGCGTTACGGTGGCGAGCATGCACACTCTATTGAAGGTAACCAGGAAGGAAAGAGAAAAAGAAGAGTGAGGATAAGACGGAAGGAGAGAAGGGATGGCGCGAGAGAAGGCGCGAAAGAGGGAGCCAAAGGAGCATCACAAACTCAGACGTGCGACTTGCGACCACTGTACATGACGAGAGCACGCTGTCGAAGCGCTCCATGCAAGCAGCATGTTGTTGTTTGGCTGTTAGAGACGTCGCGGGCCTTCGGGAGGGCTTGGGCTCGGGCACGGTAACAGCCTTAATTCCCAATCCTCCTCCCCTGTCTCCTTCTCCGGTGCTTCTAGTGCAGCTTGCGCGCATACACCTTCTCCTTCACCGTGGCGTGGCTTCCCTCATGCTTCGTCGCTCCTCTTTGCCACGCTGCCTTGCACCTGCCGCCCGCCCCCTCTCGTCATCCGCTTCTCCTCTTTTCCCTGTGCCGCTCTGTTTATCCCCAGTGCTAGGTAAGATATTTGCGTAATAAATGCGTGCCGTCTCTCTCCCCACCCCCAGTGACGCCTCTGATCGTAACCCTCGCCAGTGCCGTACCCCCGCGCCACAGATCAAGTGACCGTCAAAATGCTGCACTTGCTGCGCTGCACTACCACCATCAACCCAACAAAGCTCGCCTACACTGCCCTCGCGACAATGCCCTCCGCAATCCCGCCCACCAACGATATCCCTCTTCCGGGCACACCTCCCAGCATCCCCCCTCATCACCTCCTCTCATCCGGTCCAATTCTACCGTGGGAGCAACACCGCGACGCTCACCCTTAACGAATCACCGCGGCTGTAATCCCACCCCTCTTCTAGCCGTCCTTTACCCAAATTATCGACTCACGTCGTGGCGTTCTTACTCGAGAGAAGAAAGGTGGAACATGTACCACTCCATCATGCCAGAAGCCCGCTCATGAGACCCTCTTTCCTTTGGTCGGTCCAGCCACCCTGGTTGGGAGCAAGTCACGCGAGGTTCAGAAAAAAAAAAGAAAGGAAAAAAAAACTTGTCCATCTCACCCACAGCATCCTTCGGCTTGTTGTCCAAAATAGCTGGATCCCAAAACAGGGATGCCCACAGTAGCCTGCGTCTAGTCCCAGCAGTATGGGCATGGAACAGGAAAAAAAGGCCTGCCATACTTGTCTCCAGCTGCGACACCAAAAATCAATTGCCCACCCGGCAGCCTCCCGACGCACCCGGGACTTTCAAAACCGGGGCTCTCGGGGCGCCTGTGGGGGTGGTGTCCCAGGTGATCAATGCGTTTGTCACCGAACTCTCGGTCTAGAAATCAATCACTTCTCATCCAGCCTTTTGTCATCAGAGCAGAAGCCACCCGCACGTATGGCTGTAGATCCTGTTTGAATCTACTGGAAATATTACCAGGCCTTGATGAAACGCCCAAGTACCATGCATCTCTCTTTTCTGCGCCATGTTTGAGTGTCAATATTGGGACAATAGCCGATAGAAATGATGGCTCTGACATCCGGAACGGGGCCAACCTAGCCGACTACCCGTGTGATTGGGAACCAGGAACCCTAAGACCACAGGCCAGAGGACATGGTTATATTCCATGTCAACATGATACGTAAGCTTTTTAATATGGCTCCTAGCTAGGGTTTGCCTCTGATGCAAACCCCCGTCCAGGTATGCAGATCATCATGCACAGTCTATCTGTTGGCTCATGTGTGCTTGCTTACCCTAAAGTACCTCTTGTATCAACCCTCGAGAATGCCTCACATTCTCCAAAGGTCGCAGCACAGACATGATTGTAACAAATTACCACAAGGTCGAGGATCGGCGGTTGGAATGAAAGGCTTTGCATCATGGAGAGGAAGGGGGCAATGCCCGTTCTCTCCCTGCCCGCCTCACCTGGGAACTAAACCGTCCAATGACTACGTGGCGCCAAGGCTTCTTCTCATGTACAGCACGACACTTGCGCAATTTGACTTGCTTTTGAAAGAAAGACTGATTAAAATTCTTTGCAGCGAAAAAAAAAAGCCAAACACTAGGTCGAATCCACAGTTTCCCAGCCTATACTATTTACCTTGCTGGCATCTCGTCATAGGCTGATCGAGGCCATATTCCCAAATGTAGCTTTCATGCATCGGGTTATGTAACTATTCACAGACAGGAAAAAAAAAGAAGTCATCACTACACACCGATGAAGCTGATTGTCCATTGCCAACCCATGGCACCGTCCCTGAAAGCTTCCCAACACGTTGGACGCCAGTAATAAACTGTTTTGTTTTTGCCGTTTCAGCCGCCAAACTCCTAATGTTGTGGGTATCGTCAAAATCTCAAACCCTCATCACCCATCCCTCATCCGAAAACGACCGTGACACCCAAGTCGGCGCTTACTCTTCTCCAAAGATCGCATTGATTATCCTGATCCCTCATCTCTTCCTCCTCGTGCTGCTGCTGCATCATGTCCACCTTGTCAGCTCGCCTCCACACTTCCTGAACGATGCACCAGGCTCTCTGTATGTTTGTCATTCCTTGGCGGCGGTCAATAGCAACAAAGGCTTGTCGGGCAAGGTCCCGGTCGCCAAGACTTGTAGCTTCACATGCCGCCACAAACAATGGCCAAAGAAGAGCCCCCATCGGACCGGCATTGCTGACAGTCCCGACGCAGTGTGTCAGGCTGACATGGGTATGGCGCTGTACAAGCGGGTGTGTGCGGGGATAGCCGTGGATGGTCCGGTACAGATAGACAAAAGCAGAGTGCCTGTAAGCCAGTGCGTTGTTGAGGATGCTCTGCAGCCTAGCCCTCTCTGTAGCTTGCTCCGGGCCCAGCTCTTCTGGGTTTTGCGTGAGAACAGAGTCTGGAGGGAGCCCCGGATGCCAGTCCTTGAGTGCTGTCTCAATGGACGACGCTGTGATTTCAAACTCGGTGCGAAGGACTGCCACCTTGGAGAGCTCTCCATGAGTGATGGCGGAGTCGAGCTGGTCCTTGAGGGCCAAGAGGTTTGACATGCGGTGGATGATGGGCCAAAGCGACGTTGCCATCCCAAGGAGGGTGTCAACGTTGCCGAATGGAGTCGAGGCGGCCCGAGAGTCCAGAGGAGGGAAGGGTGTCATGTAGGTAGCGCCGGGAGCGCTCGAAAGAGGGGCTGTCCCAAAGGAGAGGGCCGCAATGACATCGTAGAAGCGGAATGCCTGGTCCAGATTCGTCAGTTGAGCCGCCACGCGAAGCACGTGAAAACACGGGGAAAACTCACGCGCTCAAGGAAGATTCCCGTTGGATCTCTGGCGGCATCGTTGTTGCTCATGATGGTCAAAGCACCCTTCAAGTGCCCATCGACAATATTGGATCGACCTTTTTGCACCAGCTACAAAACCAGTTATTTCACGCCGCTCTCTGGGCGCTAATGGACTTCAGTTGGCTTACCACTTCGTAGTAGACCAGTAACATGATGGCTGCTAAGAGTTCGTTTTGGTTGACTCCTGCACCTTGCTTGATCAATTGCGCCAATCCTTGGATGGCCTTGTTGTGAAACTGCACGCTCTTTTCGTCGTTGTCAACTCCGCGGTATTCGAGATGCGCACTGGCCAGCGCATAGACGGCATTCATGACTGATGGGCTGCTGTGGCACAATGGCAGAACCAGCTGCTGGAATGGGTTGCCGCGCTCCTCGCGAAAGACGATGAGATGGGAGAGGACGTTACAAAAGTGATCAACCAAAGCGCGGCGATTAGTGCGCTCCGAGAACTCCGAGAAGCTCGGGGAGCAAAATTCGAAGAGGGGAGATGGAGCGGGGACGGGAGCGATAAGGGCCAAGGAGGGGCTTCGAGTGCCGAGTGAGGTTATGGGCATTGTAGGCGGGCGGATGATCTCTTCGACGTCGTCTTGGTCTTCCTCGGGGACCGGAGCGCCGGCGTCATCGAAATGGGGGAACTGGAAGTCAATGGAGTCGATGGGGGACACAAGGGGCAGGTCTTTGGGACTCCAGACCAAGAAACTCTCCAAAGGACTTGGCATGGATTTGGAACAATCGGCATCGACGAATTCGGGCGCAATGGAGGACAAGTCGAAAGCGACATCGTGTGTGGGAGTTTCTGCCTTCCACTGAGTGGGCATTGTTGTGTCAGGCGATTGAAGGCCCCTTTCCGAGCCCGAAGAAGATGAATGCTCATCGTTGGCGAAGTTGATGGTTTGCTCGCGCCTGCGACGCTGGCGAGGCCGAACAGGCTCGTATATGCAGTCTTGCCCTCGCTCGTGACAGCGGGCGCACTGGGGGCGAATCTCGTCGCATTTCTTTTTCTGTAAAGGATCGTGTTAGGATGGGCCTGGAGCTGCGTGAGAAGCTTCTTACCTTTTCCTTGCTGTCAGAAAACTCGTTAGTTTTGGTGTCATGATGATACGGCATGGCTGAGGCACTTACCAGTAACTGCACCCTGTTACGCCCAAACGATATCCGCCGTTAGCATTGAGAGATGCGCCTTGCCACAGCGTGTTAAAACGTACCTGCGCGTGAGCGCTTCTTGGGAACTTTGGGCGGAGCGAGCCGTGTGTATAGCAACATGGCGCAGGAGCTCAGAGGTTAAAAATGTGCAGTCTAAAAAGTGAAACAAGACGAGGCAACCGGTTTGAACCAGTCAATTCATTCGTCAACTTGGGTCCATTCGGTACAGCAACCATTCATTGTCTCTGGGTTGAGAGCAGGCGACAAGACTTGAATCGCCGGCTTCTCAATGGCACATGCTGGGGAAGTGAAGGCTGCCGAAAATCAGATGATGGCGGGAGGGTGGTGGCTGGCCTCTTGGAGATTGGAGAGCGGGTCGTGGTGTTATGTCAAAGAAATAAGGTAGCCGAAGGCAGCCGTTCACACTCGCAGGGGAGCTGGTAGAAAATATTCTTGGCTCGTGATGAAGAGAGGGCCAACCAGCTGGGCTTGGAGGGGTTTAACAAGGTCGCAAGTGGCCACGATGGCAGCGTCACCACGTGGAAGAAGGCGGGTAGAATGGATAAAGAGGCGAGATGGAGGCTGAGGCCTAAGAAATATGGAAGCAGGAAAGCCAGAAATCGGTCACCTTGGTTGGGGGCGTCATGGTTCGGTCCATCTCTGCGCAGCATCGTGACCTCGGGCCATCCCTGGCCATGCGAGGTCGACACACTATTCCCTGCAAGTCTCCAAGTCCACCACCCCAGTTGCGGGGTTGCAAACCAAGCCCAATGGCTACCTAGTAGGTGGTGACCGCTACAGAGACCGGAGGGAGGTGGAGTGTCACATTCTACGGGGCGTCTGGGGGTCGACTTCCGGGGGAGCTTGGGCACTGGAGAGGGGGACCCGATGGGGGTCAGAGGCGAGAGGGGACCGGCTACAGGGGGGTTGGCTGCCCAGTGTGAGTTCTCAGCTGCCAGACTACAGGGGCCTTGGTAGGAGCTAATGATCGGAGGACTCCAGTTATGGCAAATGACACTGAAGAGCATACGAGAGAGGGCCAGCCTGGGGCGGGCTAGAGTGGACCAGGTCCCTGCCAGCTTGGGGACCTCCTCGCAGTGACAGCTGCAGCATCCGCGCCGACGTGCGGTGGATGAGTCGTCGGTCGGTTCTCGTCGACCACGAAGAAGAGGACGAAGACAAGGCAACCTGGGGTACCGGCGAATGTAACACTCCACCTTCTCACCGACATCGATCAATCTTCGTCCAGAAGGAATTTCCCACATGGCAAAGCTCCCACATCCCATCCACCTCAGTCCCTGCAGCTCACACCGATCATGAATCCCAAAATACCCGGTCGTTGGACGCCGTCTGGCGCCCGGATCCATGGGAATCTGGGGTAAGCTGGAGGCGCTGCCGCCTTTTTAGGCTTCAGATGGTGAAGGGCGCTTTGCTGTGACAGGTGCGGCAAACAGAACCCATCGTCAGTCGACCAGGGCGCCACGAGTCATCTGTGCTGCCCCGCCTTCGCCTTCACCCGCCGGGAGCGATCTTCAGGGCTAGATCATGGCAATGCGATTTTGGGTTCATCGGCTGCAGCCCTCGCGGTATTTTCTGACCTGGCAGCTATATCACGGCTCTCATCGCATGAGCACCGGTGGGATATGGTTAATTAAAGTACCCTGTTTCGGATTCACAGCCGTGAGTGCGGACGAGGGCATTGAGCGGGCCCAATCCCACCCAACTGTACATGGTATCCATAGGAAATTCAAATAGTGATCTGCCGGCTATGTGAATCGTTGTGGCTGGGTAAAGTCTTTTTTTTCATGATGCACGACGTTTGGTCTTACGATGATTTCCTGGGGAAATACGAGAAGTCTAATTCGGCCTGCAAAGGGACCATGTGAAACTTTCTACTAAACCACTCATTTGCCGGCCGCCATCCGTTTTGAGCCAACAGTCGGTCGGCCTTGGTTACCAAGTCAAGAGTTTGACGATGGGTGCTCGTATGCAACTGTGAGAATCTGCTACACAGCTCACAGCATGACCTCCCACCCTTGATCGATATGCAGGCCGCTTCACGTGGCCCGGGTTGGCAGCAATCGAGTAATTGCGATCCCGTGTTGCACACCCTCGGGCAATTCTTGGCTGACGCGGAGATTCCATTTTCGACTGGATAATTGTATGATTGCGGGTGATTTCGAATGCTCATTTCCCGGTTCTAGAAAATTGCGTGACACGACTACCGGTATAGGACCAAGGCCCACCGCCCTTTGGCCACTTTAGCCGTTGGGATTTGGATCATTTTGCGAGAATGATGTCGGGATCAAATGCGACAGCTCAGGTGAAGCCGTGTTCGAGTCTTAGCCCGCATGTGTTGACAATATAAGGAAGATCTGCGGAGGGGCGAGATGGAGAGGCTTCAACCAATGAGTGCCTCCTGCCAATTGCGTGCTAGTCCAAGGTAGCTTGGTTGGTCGGGGTTTCTGTCTTGTCTCACGAGGTGTGTGTGTGATTGGATTCGCTAGAGTGGATGTCTGAGGTTGGCAAGAAGATGATGAGGCACGGCAATGACATTTTTGTGTTTACTATAACAAAACAAAGAGAGAGACAACAAAAAAAAAAGAACAAGAAAAAAAAATATACTACTAGCCACACTTTTTTACAGAGCTGGCATGGTTGTCTGGTAGACTGATGTGGTTTTCTCGCTTATTTCTTCACATTTTCCTGTTGTGTGGCTGCTCCTTCGTGCCCCCCACTCCCCTCATCCTACTGGATTTTGGCCTTGATGATTCATCCTGCTTGCTTGAGGATGAGCATGAAGAGAGCGTCAGCGCAACAGTGCAGTGCGGTGGTGAAGCATAATTAATAATACACTGTATTCGCATAAATGCGCTAGCTTGGCATGATCGCCAGTATCTTAATGTGAATTGAAACATTGAGCAGGGATCTCCGATGAATAGCCAACACCATACACATCATTTTTTCCATGAAGAAGAAAGACGAATGGCGTCATTGACGCATGGCTCCGACCCAGATATCCGGTTGCCTCTCGGCTCGTTGCTTGGTATAGAAAACGCCGCGACGTTAGTCGCCTTTTGAAGCAGACGAAGCTCAAACCGTAACCCAACCTCTAGTGATGGATCGCGATTCCGCCCCCATCCGCTCCCACGCCATCGGAGCTGCACGGCTCTGGGTCTAGTCCTCGTGTCTGACTTTGGATGCCTTTTATTGGTGGCCTTGTCGGTCGCACCAAAGCGAATGAGGCCCATTCCCCCGCCGCCTCCCCCCTCCACGTATCGTGCCCCACCATCTCACCAACGCCATGCTCCGTCTGATGCCCAAACTCGCATCCTCCCCCGCTGCCAACCAATAGCATCCCGGACGCGCGCAGGCATGTCCGAGAAAATGGCTGAGGTGGGTGGCCGTGGCTCGGCGAGACTAGCAGCTGAACCCGATGGCCAGAGTGTGCTGCAACTGCTGCGGCAACGAGCAAATGATAGTGCTCGGGCGTCTGAGCCTCTGCCACTCTGCCACTCTGCCAGTCTTATTCTTCAGGGCTGAGCCTCTGATACCATGTTGGGTCTATTCTCGGCGGTGCTGGTCCCCGCTGGATCGGAGCCGCTACGTGTCGCTCACGCAGCTGCCTGCCCTTTCTCCGTAAAAAGTCTCCGGTCGCCATCTTACGACCCTTGACCGCATCATTTCGACCAAACCTCGTTGGTATAAAATCTCACTTGACCATTTTCCCAAGCGGCGCAGTCGCCTTGCTCTGCCCAACCAGGAAGCTTGTCCTTTTGGATTCCGACCCATTTACTCAGCCCTATAGACCTTTGAGCTTAAGATAGGGTCTGGGGGCCTGGATCCTTGATGGCTGCCGCCCACTCGTGGCGTAGCATCCGTCCCCCGACAATGGGCTTAATCGCTCTAAAGTTCTCCGTTGCTGACAGTCAAATTCTCCTTCATTTAATCTTTTGTTCATCGTGATCTCGACGACTTTGGGCGACGACGATATCGTGCGGAAAAACGCTGCCTTTGATACCGACCCCGATTGCGACTTGAAATCGGAGAGCGACAACGACATCGGCAGCCTCACGAGCTGAGCTGCTCCAGGTAGGCAACGATCGGCGTTGCTTACGGCTTCTGTGTTCCGCAACCATCATCTGGGCACACCCGTCGCGATGAGGAGCTGGGGTTGCCATCTCTGTGTCGCCTCGTTGATGGCAGCCCTTTGGGCGAGTTCTGCCGACGCGGCCGATTACAGGCGACATGATGGAGTCCATCGCATCGAAAAGAAGGCGCAAATCACACAGCCAGCACGTCTGGAACGGAGGGAAGAGGTGTGCGGGACGAGTTCTAAACTTTGCGCCTCGAGTCTTGGAGGAGGATGCTGCCCCGACAGTTATGATTGCGCGAGCAACAGCTGCTTCGCAACCACAAGAGGACCCTCGACCTGTGGTTCCAAGGTTGGTTGGTTCGTATGCGACGCTGTCTATGGAGGTTTGTTCCCCGTCTCTCCGTCAGCGAACCTGGCTCACAAATGCAGGCGGATGTTGCCCAGATGGCTACTTATGCCAGACGGCAGACAACTGTGTACCGGCATCCAACTCTGCCTACACGTTCGGTTGCCCGGCGAGTCAATACCTGTGCCCTTCATCGCTGAGTTACGGATGTTGCCCAAACGGCATGGCTTGCGCCGTCAATCAATGCTACTCGACCAAGCCAGTGACCATGACGGAAACCATGGTAATCACGACGACGGAGGATGGTAGCCTATCGACCTACAAGACAACACAAGTGACGGTATCGACACCCACTAACCCTACGGTATTCCCGACGGTCGACGCGGGCGACGATAACGCTCAGTACATCCTCAAATACTTTCCCACCGCCATCAGCCAGGTATCACCATCCTCGTCCGCCGACGACAATAACGGTGGCAATGGACTGTCCACCGGGGCGCTGGCCGGAATAATTGCGGGTTCGATTGCTTTTCTCATCATTGTGCTCGTGGCCGCTTTCATCATCATCCGACATCTCAACAAGGTTGTTGCCGCTGTCGGCACGTCCAAACAATCCGAAGGTTCCAAATCCCGTCCAACAATGAAGGATTTTAAGCAAACGGACTCCGAGGTCGACGCCTTGAGCGTTGATCCGCTCATGCTCCCCCCCAGACCATCTGCACCTGGGCCCGATTCGAGCAATCCGACGCCATACGCCGTCGTAAGCCCAGAGTTCAGCTCAAATGAGCAAACACCCAGCGGCGGTGTGGCAGGCTACCACCGGGTATCTACCAGCGCGGGGAATAGCAGACACACCAGCTTTGATGCCGGAGGGAATGAGGATTACTTCCACAACTCTGGAACACCTAGGTTCAGTCACCAATCCGCCGTTTCGGCACCCACAACGCAGCGGCTGAGCAATGATTCTCACGGGGCTTACGGCCATGTTCGAAATTGGAGCAATGCTTCAGATGGCTCTGATGGCACGCAAGGGTGGAACCAAACGGCAATGTCGGAGCTTGAGGCAATCCCGTACGTGCCAGAATTACCGCACTCCCCTTCCTCGGTTGCTTTCTCGGGAGGAGACAGGCGACGATCGAGTGGCAGCACAGTGCCCAGCACAAACCGACCTGTAGTTGGTCATTCAAGACAAAGGAATCGCAGTGAATCATTGGGGCAATCTGCATTAGGAGTGGTGAATGAGGAGATGCATGGATTCTACGGTTCCTCTAACCAGCTGGTGGGTCAAACTGGGACGCATCGGCCGGGAACAGGGAACAAGAAATTGAACCAGGAGGGTAACCAAGAGGGTAACCAGGAGAGCAACCAGGAAGGCGAGCGTCAAAACGAAGCAAGAGAGGAAGACAGAAACTGATTTGTCGAATTTATCAATCAGCGGATGGAGTCATGGGTGGCAACAGTGGTCGGCGTTTTAGTTGGGCGGTTGGGAGGCGGTATTTTCAATGGGCGTGGACACCTTTGTTTTTTTACTACCCCATCGCGGCAGCCATGATCATGTTTGTATTCAATCGCTTATTCAATGATAATCATAAAATTTAGTGGAAACTCGATGGATGCTGAGCCGCTTTTTTGCAACATTTTTGTGCAGTGGTTTATGAGGGGGACATGCTCGGGCATAACTGAAGAGAGAGGGGGCGGGGAATCCGTCGACAAGCTGGTGGGGTAAGAGGAGGCGGGCTGGTAAGCAGCCCATCATCGAGAAACAATGGCATGAAATAGCAGCACCTCCAGCCGGATCTCGCGAGGGAAAGGTCGCCAGTAAACCACACCTGCTAGAATTACATTGTAGACTCGCGTTTTCCCGTGCGGTGCAAGCAAGCTCTGGGCCAACCGCTTCAGCCAAGGCGATGGATGCAAGGTACAAAATGGGTGGCAAAGGCACTTATGCGGGCTTGGGCTATTGGTGATACACCGCCTCGCCCCGTCACAACCCAACATTGGGCGTGTCAACAACAGCTTGCGAGAGTGGAGATGGACGGCTCGTTATTGGTCTCAAGGGCCCTCCGGATCTGCAGCCGTGACCTAGCCCCGGTATTCCGTTTAAAACGATCGGGCAGCTGTATCGAGTCAGGCCAGGGCCAAGAATAAGAGGCGGTCTCGCGTCTTTCAAGCTGAGGCGCACATCACACTCTTTCTCCCAGTGAATGAACCTGTTTGCCTTCCTCTTTGAGACGCCCAGGGTAGTCATGGAAGGGGACACAGTCTCGCTCGACGTCTCGCAGCTCCTCACGTCGACGACGAGCCTGCGCGCCGCACTCGAGTATCAACAGGCCAATGGCGGTGCGCTGGACCCGGAGACGCGGGATGGGTTGTACAGCGAGGTGGTAGCCTGGGTGAATATCTTGGACGACATCAATCAGCTGCGGGTGCAGAGCGGCGGGGATGCGGGACGCAGACTCACCGAGGAGGGCTATGCGCACTGCGGCACGTACGCGGCGGCCCTCGGCGGCATCACTCACCATCTCGACCTGGCCGCCACTACTATGGATCCCGAGATGAGTTTCTGGGCGGTGCGGGAGCTCTCGACACACCGGTACTCGCTCCAGGGGCAGCGCGTGGAGTTTGAGAGGTGGCTGGGAGATATCAAGTACGTTGCCCAGCAAGCCGGGTGTCATTGGTTTTTCTGACGAGGAGCAGAGCTAGCGCAAGCGCAGAGACGAGAAAGGTGCACTTTGACCTTCCAGGGGACGAGAGCAACAACCAAAGTGGCGGGTTTGCTCATCAAGATACTGGAGCTCAGAACATAAACTCCTGGTCGGATGCAAGCTACCCTCAAGGCGGGGGCGCGAGCTTTCAAACTCAAGACGGCACCTGGTTTCAACCCGAGGATCTCAGCCAGCCATCATATGGGGGTTACTCGCAGGATGGATACCACGCGCAGGAAAACACCAACCCTTTTCAGCCCAGAAGCTTTGCTCCATACGAAAGCTACCCACAGCACGAAGCCCCATCTCAAAATCCCCCGGTGCTGGATGCATCAGAAACGGCTACAGACAGCAAGCAGCAAGCTATCCACGCCAAACTAGCCGAGAAGCTGAAATCTATCGAGGCCGCAATGGAAGCAATGGCTGTTCACCTCAATTCGCTCGGCGTGATCCATATCGCGGAGCCCGAGTTGGACCAAGCCCGAGACCTATTGACAAAGGCGGCCGAGCAGTCTCGGAAAGACCTCCGAGAGTTTTCAGACGACTTTGGCAGATTTCGATTACTAGACCACCAGGAGAGCTGGGGAAATCCCAAGACAAATAGCTCTCAGGAGCAACCCGTTCCTGACGAGGCATCCGTGGAAGGCAAGTTGATTCTTCATCCCCCAATATTATTCCTTCTAACCGTCGCAGTTCCTCCAAAACCAGAAATGGTGGATGGCAGCACTCAAGCTGAAGAGGCCACCCCTACAACAGAGGAAGGGGGGGCCAACAATGCAATCCAGGACCCATCCCAATTTGTGGATGCAGTTACTGCTTATGAAATCCCGGCAGAAGGTGAGTTCGTCCGCTTTTGTTTCGGTGTTGGTATTGATTGCAGTGGCAGCGGCCGCGGAAAAACCTGAAATGATAGACGGAAGCACTCAAACAGAAGAGACAACACCAGAAACCACCAACAACAGCAGCACAGAACAACAGAATGTGCCAGAATTCCAAGATGATGCAGTAGTGATCAACGTGAACACCGAAGGTATGCCCACATTCGAGGCTGGTGACAACTACGACACGGGGCATTATGCAGACGGTCCCCGAAGTCCGTCTGTGATTGACGACATGTTTTTTGAAGGTTGGTGCCCTGTTCTTTTCGTGCGTGTCTTTGCTAACAGGAGAAGACGGCTCGGAGAATGCCGAAACACGAGAAGATGGCACTCGAATTGTCGAATTTTATCAAGGATCTGAAATCAACGACGGCGAAGACGTGGGCCCAAGGGTGTATGATGACTTTTATGCCGTTGTTGTGGACGAGCCGCCAGTCGAACGTGAGCAGTGCTCCCTCTTTTGCAAATTGATTTCTGACTCCGTATAGTTGAAATAGAAGCCGAACGCGAGATGACGGCCAACAGCACACAAACAGCTGAAGACACCATCGCCTCGCAATTAGATGAAAGTCTAAAGAGGGAGAAGGACGTTTTCAACTTCATGTATCCACCCGTCGAAGGTAAGATGGAATTCGCTGCATCCCCGACAAAAATGCTGACTTTCGAAGCCCTTGATGGAGAGCTGCGGTCAGCCGACAATGGCACACAAACCGCCGAGATCAAACCTGCTCCAGAATCTTCAGTCCCGGCATCGGTTACAGTAACATCGCCATCTCCAGCTCCATCTTCAGCACCAACCGCCACCACTGAAACCAGACAGATGCCGATTATCAGACCCCCGTCTTACATTGGTTTGGACTCTGTATCCAAAGCCATCATCGATAAAGATACCCGTCACATCACAAAAGTTTTCAACAAAATCGTCGCTGGTGGTTTCAATAAACTGGGGCTCAGCTTGGGCGTCGTGAGTACCGATGGCGAGGACTGGGTGGACCAGTTCTGCGAAGACCACCGCTACTTGAACGGAATTCTCATGGCCATCACTCAGCCCAAGCGCATCTTCCTGTGGAATGTCAGAAACTTCCCAGTAGACTCTGACAGCTGGGCCAAGGGTTCCCTTATCAGAACAATGTCCATTGTGACAGATCCTCCTCGTTATCTACACTCCTTCCCCTTCCGGCACAGGAGAAACGTGCGATCGGAAGGCCCCAAACTGCTGATTCACTGGAATATTGAGACCTTTAGCGAGAAAGACGTTTCTGCCCGCTTCAAGGATGTGATACAAGCCGGTGGCCAGCTCCAGCAGAGGATCGGAAGCTTCTCCTACAAGCAAATGGTTGTGTGTGTCACCATTCCGTGGACAATATGCAAGGCCCAGGTGAATGGCGAGAACTCGGAGGATCAGCAGAAGGTCCTGGACTTTTTAGGTAGGATGGGAATATTGACCTCAATCCCGGTTGAGGGGCGAATTGGAGGCGAAGTCAAAGAAGGGGCATGGTGCCCTTCTTCGATCAAAGTCGGGGGTGCGGAGCAAAGCGTCCATGGATTTCTCCAAGAGGTAACCAGACTCGAGTTTCCTGATCAACAGCAACAATTACTAACTGCGAGCAGACTACATACTCTGGATCACCCGAGATGGAACCTCAAATGCCATCGACTCCCACACGCTTTGTGGTGGTGACAATGAGAAAGGGAGAGACAAGCGATTGGGTGGAGGCGGTTCACTGCTCCCTGGGGATGAACTATAATAGCTTGAGATACCCGGTTTCGACAGAGGAGGCCATCGACTACAGCCAGCTGAGGAAGTATTACCGAGGTGCTATTGCTCCACCGGCATCAATCACATCCAAGGCGGCATGATGGACTAAAAGATCCATTGCTCCATTGGAAACCACAAAAAGACGCTTCAATTCCAATCCCTCCATAGACTAGTGATTAGCGATTCGGTGCGATATTGCACCGCTTACTGCACATGTTGGGCCATAAGATGGCTACCCTACATGCGCATGGTGATTGTCACAATTTATGACATTCCCCCCCCAACTTCACCGTACGCATCACTACAAATCAATAGGCAACATGATCCAGTCGTTGTCTTGTACATTTTATGAGTGGTTTGGGCCCCTTTTCGCCGCCCTTTTCCACCCTGGCATTCCCTGGGGGTTTCGATGGCGACTGTTTGTTCTGCAACCAGTGATGTGGTTGAGCAACGCGATTGGCATTTTCCCTTACCTCATTTCCCGTCCCTACACCGTTCACTACCTGCCTGTGGCACCGGGACGTTCTCTAAGGGTACTGGTCTTCAAGGCTCCTGGCACAGGGCGAGGTAGAAGGCTCAGACCGCTGCACGTGGATATCCACGGCGGTGCATTTCTCGGTGGTCTCCCAGAAAATACGGCCGCATTTGATCAACGCATTGCCAAGGAAACGGGCGCGGTGGTGATCAGTATATCTTATCGGGCGGCACCAGTGCACTTGTTTCCGGCAGCCATTGATGATGTGGACGCCACGATAAAATGGCTCCATGACAATGCTGAGGCTAGATGGGGCGCCGATCCGACGCTCATGACGACAAGCGGCAACTCTGCGGGTGGAAACCTGGCTGTTGCAGCAACGCAACAGCTAGACTGCCAACCGCCATCGCCAACCGCCATCAAGGCCATCGTCAGCTTCTATGCACCATTGGATCTCCGCCTGAAGCCGGCGGAAAAGCCTCGATCTGGCAACATGCCCAAGAACGATCCCTTTGCCGTGTTGCTTCCCTTGTATGATGCATACGCAGGCCAAGCCCGAGCAGAAAATCTCAACAACCCAAGGATGAGTCCTGTGTTGGCCAAAAAGGAAACACTCCCTAAGCGCATATTTGTTGGCATCGCGGCGACCGACATCCTGGTTGCCGAGCTGACGGCCTTTGCCGAGCGGGTGAACCAAGAAGACGAAAAAAACGGCGATGCGCCCAGAGTGGAAGTTTTTTACGATGAAAATGCGTTCCACGGATATCTAGAACGTGAGTTGCCCCCCTGCAGGGTCCAAGCAGCGTTCGTTACGAGTGGTGCTGACAAGACCAGTTCCTGACTTGGTCGTCAAGGATTTGAAGAAAGAGGCGTTCGATCGCGGCTTGAAGGTTCTCACGGAAACGTATGCTGAACATGGGTGGACCTGGGAAGTTTAAGTGAGGCTGCTTGCCGAGTCTCATGTCCACTTGTCCATTCTCGTAACAGTATGTTATTTTTGCCCCCTCATAGTGTGCGCCTTGTAACTGGACACACTTTGACTGCGTTGCTATTGAATGGCTGGTCCACACTGCTGAGGGACACAAGCGGTCAAGACCATTTTGTGCCCCCTCTTTGGGGAGGAAGCCCCTCGGGGAGGAAGAGCGGTAAAGGGACGAAATGGGATGGGGGATGGGGACGGGTTTGACTCGGAGAGGGGCCAATTGGTCGGCCCCAGAGACAGGGCTGCGGTGTAGAGTATATCAGCAACAGAGAGCCTAAAGTTGGTCTCCCTGGCCAAGCATGGACGCTCGGTACCGGGCAACCAGAAGGACATCGCATTGGGATGGGCGGATGGCTTGTTAAGCCCAACGGAGCGGGAGAAAGCAAGTCGGCCAGGAAAAGGGCCAAAAAACAGGCCAGAGTAAATCAGCGATTGACACGACAGTCGAGTCGATGCGAACTAGACGCTTTCTGCACAGTTATTGGATGTCATGCGGTGACGAGCTGTGCGGCATTGGTACGATTGCTGGGTGCAGCGGGCCGGGGTGCGCACCCAGTTGTGCACACCCCAGTGTCAATTGCTCACGCTCGCTAAAGCGAATTTGACAAGTCCGCTCGCATACATAGAGGCCAGCCACATCATCAACATCGACTGAGGTCCGTAAACCTGTTGTGATGCTGGATGGACAGAATCCCGAGAAACCTCCCGGGCCTCCGACTCTTGATTCATGTGCTCTAAAAATTGGTCTAATGGGGGCGACTGATGGACGGCTCGAACTTTACCATAGAGAGATGGCGAGACACGTTCCATTTATCCTTCTCCTCCCATTTACCAAGACTTGCTTTTTCTGCATTCTTGGTGAGACAGGGAAGACCAATAGATGCGCGGGGGCTAGGCCAGATCCAGCTTAGCACAGGTGATTAATCGGGACGAGGAGGTGCACAATGTGTGCGGGATTCAGGCCCGTCGACCAGACAACCAAGGTAAACAAAGCCTTGGGTCGATTCATCCAGCAAAGTACCAACCACCCACGGCCACGCACCCAGCGGCCCCTGAGAAATAACTGCTGCACATTCCCAGGCATATCCCTTCATCGATTTCTGTGCTTTTCTTTTGTGGCAGCCCCGTGTTACCCGTTCGCCTGCGTCTTACATACTACAATACCCACCCCACCGCCTTATGCCTCGACGCAACAAGGCCGAGGATCTTGATTTTGAAATTCACGTCGACAAGTCCTGCCTAAGCGAGCCTATGGGTGACCACGATATGGAGAAGAAGGAGGAACACCAACCTCCCACCGACCACCCCAACAAGGTTGACGAGGTCGAGCAGGCAGAGCCCGCTGGAAAGACCGAGGCCATGGCTGACGAACAGGTGCTCGACGGCACTAACGACGACACGACCAACACTCACGACACCCCCGAAAATGATAGCGACGCAGAAGAGGTAGAAACCGACGACGAAGAGCCCACTCCCACACAAACACATCCAGACGAAGCCCAGCCCTCAGAGGCCGAGCCAGAGGCCTCTAGGTCCGCAAGGGAGTCATTAGACTCTACCTCGACAGACTCGAGCGGCTCGGACGGCAGCCGCCGAACATCTGAACGGACAGAGGAATTGATCCACGCTGCAGCTCGAGACATTGTTGAGCAGATTGAAGCCGACCGAGGACGAGAGTCGATGAACACGGAGACAGACGAGAGCTTGATCTCCGAGTCCGACGTTTACAGCGGCCGTTCCTCAGATGCCCATCGGGCGGCTGAGACCTGTACCCGGGAATCTCTGGGTAGTGAGCAAGAATCAGAGTATGCCGAAGGCGGTGCCGAAGGGAGCCGTGTCTCGCAGTCCCGCCCCGCAAGCGCTCGGCCATCAGACGCCCACTCTGTCGGTCAGTCAGTCGTAGAGAGCGAACACGAGTCTGTCCACAGCCCACGGCAATCAACAGGGAGCGCCGCAGAGTCGGATGCTCGCAGATCTTCAACTGCACAGAGCCACCACTCCACAGAAGACGAGCGGAGCAGCTCTCGCAACGAGGAAAACGACGACGTGTTCAGTGACCACAGCCCCAGGAGCTCAATGGGCTCCCTGTCCGAGTCTGAAAACAAGAAGCTGGAGAAGATGGCCGCCATGGACCGGTCTCCTCGCATCTCAGACCTAAGTCAATACGATCGCGACGAAGAGTTTGTGCCTACTGTTAGAGGCGCTCCTCGACCTGTCTTCCGGTCACCCTCGTCTGTCAAGGCCATGCAAATGTCGTCACCGCCTCCCTCCGTCTATGGATCCCCACGATCTGGCAGGCGTGGCATGCCAACAGTGTCCCGACTGGGATCTCCCAGCCTCTCAGCACAGTATTCCCCCAAGAAGACACCTCCCCGCTTCAAAAGAAACACCCCCCCTCTCGTGCTGCTCCATGTTACCCTCCTCCCGCTGCGATGGGGCTGGGGTGATGTGCTTGAGCGCGCGAGGACCAGCGAGCTGAGCCCGGATGCGAAGACGGTGCGTGACGCCTGGCGGCAGCTCCAGGACCGCATGGGTGATACGACTGTCGAGCGTGGTATCCTGCTGCCCCATCCCCAGAACGACTATGAGGTTCTCGAGGAGCGGTTGCTCGAAGCATTGGAACTGCCCTGTAGACGCCGTGCTCGTATTCTCGAGTGCGGTCACTACCTCGGCCCGTCCAACGAAATGTCCTTGATTGAGGATTCGGATAGCGAGGAGGAGGACTACTATGACGAAGAGCGAAGAAGCTCTCGTCGCAGTGTGGAGAAGGTGCACTGGTGCAAGACCTGTCGTTCAGAAATCCGCTACGACGCTCTTGGTGCAGCCAAGATCTTCCGTGTCAAGGTGTATGCCTCCAACGGCTTGATGAAGGCTGGTGCATGGGAAGCTTGCTGGAAAGAGATGGAGCGAGTTGATGTCGAACTCGAGCCCCTTGTCGACGGCGTGGTTCAAGAAGAGATGAATCGTCTCGAGATTGAACAGGAGAGAGAGCTTGAGGAGCAAGAGAGGGATATGGAGATGGGCGAGGAGTACGAAGAAGAGTACGGCATCCCCGAAGAAGATGAGTATTCTGACGATGATGAACTCGAAGAGGACCACGTGGCGGCGAGAGGGGCTGATACGCCTGACGACCAAGCGCCAGACAACGACCCCTCTGATGAGCCCCCCGAGTGTCATGAGGAAGCTGAAGAGCTTCCAGACGAGCTCCCAGAAGATATTCCTCATGATATCCCTGATGACGTTCCAGAAGAAACCCCCCACCAAGAATCCACACCTGTTACGGAAGACAATGAAGAGATCCCCAACGACGCCCACGACGAGGAGCCACTGGAACACAATGATGCCGAAGACCATGCTGAGCATGACCACGTTGACGTGGATAGGGATGCGTCCTTCATGGATCATGATTCTGGTTCGAGAATCCCAACTCCTGAGCCCCATATCGAACCCCCCGAAGAGCGAGAGCGGCGGGATGAGGAGAGGCTTCGAGAGATGTATGGCCATGACGCTCCCCGCGAGCACGACTCAGCACAAGCCTACGACCATGAGCGAACGCGCTCGGGCGAGCCCACCTCAAGCCACGCTCGTCAGATGCCATCTGAACAACCTCATGAAGCCAAGCGTGACTCGAAAAACGACTCGCTTCCAGATTTACTTGTACAGTCTGGTCGTGTCTTGATGCACGATAAGAAGAATGTCATTATTGGCCTTCTGAGCGTTCTCATCCTGATGCTTGCGGTGCGCGGCGGTGGCCAGTTCCAATCTGACCCCCGCACGTTCCAGACGTTGGTGGTTAACCAGGAGATGGCTACTGTGACGGTTACCCATGTCCCAACCCAAGACGTGCAAGTAATGACCACGCAGACTCACCCGGGTATGGCCGAGGAGAGCCAGGCCGTCCACGCCGAAACTCGGGATGAGGCCCAGGTCGAAGTTGAGATCGAGGCTGCGAAGAGCTTGATGGCTGAGGACTTGGCTGAAGAAGGTCCAGAGGAAGAGGAGTTGATCGAAGAAGCCGAAGACGTTTCGAGCGAGGGAGAAACCTCAAATGCCGACCAGGAGGCTCAAGAGAGCCTGATGATCGAGGCCGTTGAGGAAGACGAAAACCTTGTTCAAGCAACCATCTCCCATATTGAAGCTGATGAGAGCTCACCAACCGAGCTTGACGAGGCTGAAGACTTTGTTGATGCGCCCGAGGATTCGAACGGGTCTGCAGACCCTTGCGCCAGTTGCTCTGTGACACACGACCCCGAAGCTACCACAACTGAGCAGCCGTCAGAAGAAGTCTCGGAGGCTCCAGAGCCCAATCGAGAGATCGAGACTGTCTTTTCAGAGAGAATCGTTCGAGTTGTCGAGACCGTCACCGAGATTGAGACAGCTACAATCAAAGTCACCGAAACGGTTTCTCTGCCCACTCAGTCTGCAGAGCCTGAGACTGAGACCGTGAGCGAATCCGACGCTGATCAGGAAGCTGACGAGGAGGTTGACCAAGAGGCCCGCCAAGAGGTTGAACCTCAGGTCGAGGCTTCTGCTGCTGTTGAGGCTGCTCCTGAGGAGTCGGTTGTGGTGGATATTTCCGAAGACTCGGACGAAGTCGACCCCGTGGATCAAAACCAACCCACGGAGGAGTCTTTGGAGGACCAGACTGAGGAAACTGCTGAAATGCCTACTGAAGCACCGGTTGAAACGCACAGCGAAGACCACGTGGAGGAGTCTGGTGCTGAGCCTTCCGCACAGGCCTCCGGGGCCCTTGAACCGGAGATGGTCGACGCCGAGGCTGTCGAGGAGGACAAAGCTCTTGAAGATGATGAGCTGGAGTCAGAATCTTTGCCGGAGCGCGAGCTATGAGAAATCGGGTTTATGTTTTATGTAAGTACAAGGGTCATGTGGGATATACCTGGGACGTTTTTAATGAGTGCTTTCCAAGCGAGACCGAGTATGGCATGTATTTGTTTCCCTCCCCCATAAATAGGATAGTGGATAGTATAGGATGAATATGAATTAGAATTTAGTATCAATTTTAAGCAAGTATCAAACAAACAGATGTCATAAGCAACGCCAT
This sequence comes from Calonectria leucothoes, assembly GCA_002179835.1. Taxonomy (NCBI): domain Eukaryota; kingdom Fungi; phylum Ascomycota; class Sordariomycetes; order Hypocreales; family Nectriaceae; genus Calonectria; species Calonectria leucothoes. The sequence continues at coordinate 63,148 of NAJI01000187.1, forward strand.
GCTATGCTGTGTCATTATCACCATATGCCCATTCATTCCATTCCGTCCATCTTGTTGTTTCCGTCCGAGTTCACCACCGAGGTCACAGTCGGATGTAAATATCCATGCAGTCGATTCTCCATTCCCGCTTCCCCAAGAGGCTGCGTAGCCACTCGACCCCCAATCCAGTCCACTCAGCCTTGCGATTTGTGAGGGCCTCCAGCGCAGCATTCGTGACAGCGCTGGCGGTTGAGTTGGCCATTTCGATGATGCTCGCGTTGAACAGATCGGTCGAGTCTGAGATGACATCCGATGGCAGGGGGGCAGACAGCGGCCTCGGGAGAAACCAGTTGCTGCCAAAGTCGAAGAAGCACCGGTCAGACCAGTTGCATGAGGTCAGGAAGAGGATGAGCAGGAGGATGGAGCAGTAGACGCATGGTCGATTAAGGAAGTATGTGCAGATGAAGAAGAGGAAGATGAAGGCGGGGGAGGCGTTGGTCGGGATGAACAGGAGCGGAAGCCAGCTGGAACAGTTAGCCGTGTCGCTGGATGGACGAGAGAGAGGAGAGGCTACCTTCGGAGGCAGAACATGATGACGATGGGCCTGGCCGTAGATCTCGCGAAAGTGGATTTGGTGGTGGCTGTTTGTGGTTGTTGGGGACGGGCCGGACGGAGGTTAGTTGCGCAGCGACATGCGGCGGGCGGCGGTGATTGAAAGCGGTGGCGAGGGGTGGGTACAGGCCGAGGAAGGTGCTAGATGATCCCCAGGGCCAGTTCAAGGCTGTGGTGAGGTGTGATAAGGATATTTGGTTGGGAGGATGGATGCTCGAGGCGACGATGGCTGACCAGATTCCGCTAAAATGTTTTGGGGTGAAGAAAGCCCGCCACCCGAGGAACGGCCACACTTGCGCCACAGGTTGAGCAAGGCAACAGGTGGAAGGCTGGAAGCTCGCCCGCCAACAAACGGCCCCGTAGCGTCCCTGAGTTAAAGGTGCTGAAACAGGGCCGTGGGCCGCCCCCCGACTGCCGGCCCTGGGGTGCTGCTCTAGGCCTTAAACAGAGCCCCACTTGGGGACAGCTGAAATTGGTGAATTGGGACCGATGGATGACTCGGGGTGCTGCACAGCGCTCGCTGTACAGCACACTCGCTGCATCTGTTCCGCACACTGCGCGCTGCTGGTGCTTCCGCTCTTGCTTCGTCTGCTGCACTGCTGCACTGCTGCACTGCTGCACGGGGAACTGCCCCAGTCGTGCAGCAGAACGGATAATTGATTCAGCCGCAACCGTGGGCCAGGGGTTTGCAGGCCTAGACCAAGACAAGCACCAAACGATGACCATTCGCAATCCCAAAGCCGTTTGGTCCCGTACCACGTCACTCGCTGCATCCTCTGATTCTTACTCGCCATCCACGGGGCGATCCAGCACTGCAGCCCTGCACCTCTGACTTGGTTGGCCACCTTGGGGTTGGGTGGTGGCCGCAGCGTAGCGTTGGGCTGCCATACACGCATACCTAGTCATCAACGCCAGCCATCGCCATATTCCGCGGGTAGGTGCGCGAGCGCCCGCGCCCGGCCACTTTCCAAAATTATTTGTCCTGCCTGCTTTCTCAGGCGCGGCAGCCAAACCTGCAACTCCGCATAACCTCGCCAAATTATTTCTCTTCCCTCCTCCCCATCACCGCTTCGCCTCGTTGCAGAACAGGCATTGCTGTCTCTTCCCCCCTCTCTCCCCACATCCACTTTCCTTTCTTCCAACCAAGAGGCAAAGCGACTAAAAAAAAAAAAAGGACGCGGATTCGGATCGGCACCCCTTGCTTCCATCCGATTAACCTCCATTGACGCAACCTCCGCACGGGGCAGGGCTGCCTTCTCTTTTTTAATTCCGTCACCGCTCCCCCGGCTGCAGATATGGACATGGACATGCCTCCGGCTCCCACGCCGCCTGTCAACAACATGAACATGGGAGGCTCCAACGCGGATCGCACTGCTAACTTGCTGAACCTGCTCAAGTTTAGCGGTGGTGGCTCACAGCTGCAGAGTCAGACTGCGCGCGAGAATCCTCAAGCCCAGCAACAGCAGCAGTACCAGCAGCCACCGCAGCAGCAACAATTTCAGCAGCAAAGCCAGTATCAGCACCAGACCCAGCACCAGCCTCAGATGCCGCCAGCTGTTTCCCAGTCGTTTCAGGCTCCCATCCACCAGCCTGCACCAACCGGTGCCGACCCGTCCGGTTTGCTTGCCGCCCTGATGCGAGGTACTCACGATGCCGAAGAGCCCAAGCCGTCGCCACCTTCCCAACAGCCCGCCAGCTCCTTCGGCAACGGCTCGCCGCCTCCCGACACTCGATCCTACCTGCTGAACCTCCTCAACCGTCCCAAGCCCAGCCAGGGTGACCAGCCCATGTTGACCGAGTCCTCCCGATCTGAGAACCTCACTCCCCAGTCGCCAGAAGTCACCTCGACCGAACCGGTCCGGCACTACGGCCAATATCAGCAGCACCACCAACCGCACCCTCCCATGGTTCATCCCTATCCTGCGCAGCAGTACCAGGTTGACCAATTCTCTGACTCTCACCCGCCCGCATACCAGTCTCAGGACGCACCCGCCGACTTCTTGTACCAGCAGCTGATGGGCACACTGGCACAGTCATCGCCGCAGAGCATCACCAGCGGGCGTCATCCTGTTCAGTCTCCCAACCCCGGCTCCATTTCTGGATCCCATATTGGCTCTTTTCAAATTCTTAACAAGAATTCGCCAGCTGGGTCTCAGCACTATGATGGCAGCCATCCCACCTCGCCAAACATCCGTCGCAAGGCAACTCGCACTTCTTCCCAGCATTCGCGACCTTCGGTCAAGCAGACCCCTCCCACGTCTGAGTTCGACAGCTACGTGTCTGTCGACAAGAACAGAGAGACGGTTTCCGAGGCCATCAGCGATGTTGCGGACAAGGCCGACCACGAAGCCCGTGAGGCCATCGATCGAGCTGAGCACGAGCAGGTCCAGGCTGAGATTGCCCAGGACCTTGATGCTATGATGCACGCCAAGTCGGAACAGGAGTTCGAGGAAAGCGCTCAGGCTGCCGCCCAGGCGATCCAGTCAGAGCTTAGCCGCGAGGGGAGTGAGGGTGTTCTGGAGGAAACGCTTCCGTCAGATGTGGCCGAGACTGTTCACGATATCGTTGATGATGCCGCCCACGGCGTTGCCGACAGCTGGGAGAGTGCTGATCAGGACGAGATTGTTGTCATTGAAGAAAAAGAAACACCACCGGTCAAGGTGTTCAACTTCCCCATGAAGCCCTGGATCTCCATCAGCCTTCTTGAAGAGGGCACGGAGCCCCGGCCTGAGTTCCGCGACGAGGCCATCATGGACATTGCTCGCCTCAAGAAGGATTTCGATCAGATTGACCGGAACTTGTACACTGCCACGGAAAATTACATGACCTATGGCATGTCGAAGCAGGGGGGTCTGCGTGTTATTCGTCAAGAGGATGGCAAAGACGCAAAGATCTTCACCGACACTAAGGATCGCATTTTCAACGTTGCCATGTCTGTCACCCCCTCTGACCACATCGGCGCTCATCGGGAGGGCATCATCGGCACTGGTATCAGTGGCACTGTCTACTGGGTTCAGATCAAAGATGGCGAGAAGGACCACATTGAGGATGCTCACTTGGAGCAGTACGGCTTTGCCCTGCCTCCTATGCCCTCACAAGAAGGCGACGCTCCTGGCGGGGTTCTCAAGACGCGCGCCCGCACCTCTACCATTCATCCCGAGTACTTTGCCGTTGGCCGCGGCAAGTCCATCAACATAATTTGGCCATCGTACATTTTGCAAAACAACCTTCTGAAGGACGGCCATGATCGCGTTGTTGACACCGAGGCGCTTGCCAAGCAATGCTCCCTCAAGATCAACACTGGCAAAGCTGGCAAGGATTTCACCTTCAGTCAGGACGACTCCGTCATTGTTTCACTGGATAAGTCGGGTCGGGTCAAGTTCTGGGATGTTCGTGACCTGACGGCCGTCAAGGAAGGCTCGGATCCTCGCGCTCCCATGCCAGCTCAGACTTCTCTCGAAGTAAAGGAGCCCTTGATGACGCTGGCTAGCACCCCAGAGGGCGAGAAAGCATGGCCCACGTCGGTTCTCCTCCTTGATAAGCAGCGCCCTTACCAGAAGCGATGCGCCCTTCGATACATGATTGTTGGTATGAAACAAAACCACACTCTTCAGCTCTGGGACTTGGCGCTTGGCAAACCTGTCCAGGAATTCAACCTTCCCCACAGCAAGGAGTCGGATGCCGTCTGCAGTGTCATGTACCACTCGGCCACCGGCATGATTGTCATTGGCCACCCCACACGCAACTCCATTTACTTTGCCCACCTCTCGGCTCCCAAGTATAATCTCAAGAGCCTTTCCCAGGCCGAGTACATCCAGCGTCTCGTTGCTCAGGATGCCTCGATTCCACAACCGGATAGTACCGCCGTAATCAGTGGAGTTCGGGAATTTTCCTTTGCCAACCGGGGAATCCTCCGCAGCCTCGACATTCTCTGCAACCCTGCCATGGTTCAAGATTCGGATGAGCCCACGCTGTTTGAGCTCTATGCCATGCACTCCAAGGGTGTGGCATGCTTGCTCATCAAACAGAATGAATTGGGTTGGTCCAAGGACAACAAGGTTTTGGACGCTGTCGATGCTGTTACCGAGGGCGTTGTCACAGTCTCAAAGTTGAAGTCGCCTCAGCCCGCGGAGCCCAGCAACGAGGCAGTACCTGTTCGTGTTGTGAACCGCGGTGCTCCCAAGGAGACGCTCCCACCCCTCTCTCAGGCCGAGGCTCCTCACCGCGGACCTGATTCTTCTACCCCTGTCAAACCTAAGAACGAACTGAAGGAGGCTGAGACGCCTGTTCAGTCAGCTAAGGAATCACAGCCGGAGAAGCCCGAACGTAAGTCGCGCAAGAAGAAGAACGCCGCCAAGGAGGACGCCGCTACCAACGGTAACGCGCCTCGTGCCAAGGACACCAAGGCTGTTGCTGCCACTGTCTCCCAGGAAACGCTGGATCAGGCCATCTCTGGCCTCGAATCTCGGCTCAGCGCGAGCATGGCCGACACGCTCAAGACATCATTGAACAACCTCAATGACAAGATCGACAACGGTGTGCGCGAGCGCGATGAGAACTTCCACCACCACCAGCTTAAGATGCTTGACATGGTCTCGGAGGTTCTCAACGAGAACACCCAAAAAGTGCTGGAGGCTCTTATCCACCATCAGTTTACCGATGTAATGATTCCTGCCATCGGCGAGAAGGCTGGTGAGGCTGTTTCTGAGCTCCTGAACAACCAACTACAGCCTCATGTTTCTTCGTCTGTCCAGAAGGAGATTCAGAATGCGCTGCCACATGCCCTCAACCGATCTCTGCGATCGGGAGACTTTGTGAATGCCATCTCGGACCGCGTCGGCTCTGCCGTCGCCAACAGTGTGCAGCAGGAAGTACTTGCTACCTTGACCCAACGTCTCACTCCCACCTTCACGAACATCGCCACTCAGGCTTCTCAGCGCGTCGCTGGCGAGCTTCACCAGCAGTACCATGACCAGTTTGAACACATGAAGGCGCAGCACGTGGCCGATGCTAACAAGATCGATCAATTGCTCTCCTACGTCACACGTCTGACTGACATGGTGTCAACGATGGCTGCTTCACAGTCCGCTCTTCAGGCTGAGTTCCTCAAGTTCAAACAACAACCACCTGTTCATGAGCTCCCTGGTGTTCCTGGGCCGCAGGGTGGGAACCATAACATGCCCCACTACCCGGCGAACCTCAGCCACACCGGCAGCTTCACTGCAAGCCAGGGTCCAAGTAACCAGCAGTACATGGGAAGCCCTCAGTATGTCCGTGGCCACCAGCAACAGCAGCAACAACAACAAATGAGCAGCCCCCAGGCTTCTGCCCAAACATCGGAGTATGTTGCTCCCGCGGGCAACGTCAATGCCCTTGCCGGCGCCTACGCCAACCAGATGAATAAGACAGAGACTGAAGCCGACCATGATTTGCTGCAGCGAATTCGACTCATTGAGCAGGCTATCCAGGAGGGCCGCTACCAGGATGCCATGATTCAATGGATTCAGAGCGGTCGGGAAGAGGAGATATTCCACCGATGCCTCAGCCGTTTCCCCGCTGCCAAGTTTGAGAACTTGCCACCGCTTATGCTTCTTGTTGTTATCGCCACTATTTCTAAAGATCTCCGACCCAATCCCGGTGTCAAGGAAGAGGTCGAATGGATCGAAGTGGCTCTTCGAGCTTTCGCTGAAAACTTGCCGGCATTTGTAGGTTCTGAGCGCCAACCGTGCGAGGGAAATAAAACTAACAGTGTACAGGAGTGGGAACAGCATGGTTCCAGAGATGTGATGAAGAGCACTTCGCAGACTATGCAACTTCTCATTGGTCGCATTCAACCTCTTCTTGCTGGCATTCAAGATGGATTCCCTACTGATCCTTACTTGGTTAATGTTGAAAAGGCTAAGCTTGATTGGATTGTGCGCACCTCTGAGCAGGTTCTCGAGTCCTTTGCGGCGAGACGCTACGAGTGATCGCCAGCATGGGGAACCTCGAAATGACGACTAGTCACCCGTAATGAATGAACGATGTACATCAGGTTGAACATCACATGGGAAGCATTTGGTGACGTGCGAGCAATATTTGCATTACTAGCGGATCTTTCATTTCGCGCGTCTTGTTTCTCGTCGGCCGTCTTGGGAGCTGCTTCTGGACGTTACGACGACGCTATGATACCCCAGAGGGGGAGAGGAGTTTAGATAGATGTGCAGGTGGAGAATGTGGAAATGTTTCTTTAGTGTACGTGATACAGAGGGATAAAATGAATGAGTTTCTGGGTCAATTTTCTTTCTACGCTGCTGTTGTCTTGGTTGCTTTTGCATGCTATATACATGGGGGAAAAGGGAGCACCCAAGCCAGTGGCGTACAGGCCTCCATGGAACGGCTGTTTAAACTTGGAGTCTTAGGGACAAGGTAATGGTCAATTTTTTTGAGGTTGGACCCAGCTCGCCGTTGACATGTGACATGTGAGAGCATGAATCCATCATGGATTATGACGGTAGTGTCCAGGTCATCAGAGTTCCATCTTTCTACACGTGGGGCGGAATATGGCTATGCCTCTTTCGAGCTTTGCCAAGACTAGCACCCCACTTCTGAAGCTAACCCGTCAAAACAAGTGAGACAGGCCTAAAATGGTCGAGGGAAGAAAGCTGTGTGCAGGGTCATATGGGTTGAGGTTGGGATGAACCCCGATGACGTCGATGATTATCTGATCAAATTGATCAACCTAGAACAAAGGAAAAAGGGTATGAGTGGGCAAAATGCAATCGAAAATTGGTATAAAATGTCATCGAATTGTTTGTATTAGGCTTAAAAAAGCGCGTATTGGGTATCGTATCCTCTTTCTACCCAAGTCTATAGGTCTCCTTTCCCGTGCTCAGATGCACGCCGGCATCATTGGCAAAACCCCAAACCCAAACCACAAGCCAAAAGATATGATACTTTTCATTATAATGCCTTGGGGATAGTCCTCGTGGGGGACTCGATCAGGTCCAACCTGTTGATCAGGGGCGCAAAAACCCAATCCTGAATTGGCTTTAGTACAAGCACAATTTCGTTAATTCTCCAGCCAAGGAAAGGAACCATGGCACCAATCATGGCATCCATTAGAAAGTGATTTGCTGTTGCAACAATGGTAACAATCATGGCCAAAGGCCACAGAGGGGCGATGATGCGCATGAATCGGTGAGGGGAGAATCGAACCATGCAGACGGCAAAGAAGAGGGCGGTGCCAAAGTGTAGGCTTGGCATGGCGGCGATGGTGAGCTGAAAGCGATTGTTGTTCCAGGCGCCACCGTTTGCGGCCTTGCTGTGGAGGACATCAACGAAGCCATACTCTTGTGGTAGCAGGCGAGGAGGCGAGCATCGCCACAGAGTGATTATGAAGAAAGCAATGACATTGTCGGCGGCAATGGTACGTCGGATGCGTTGAAAAATCGGGGCGGGGAGGAAAGTGTAGATGTAGACTAGAAAGCAGATGCCGACACTGATATGGGAGTAGTAGATATTGGCGAGGATAGGCATGAGCCAGGATTGCTCATTCATCATGTACGATTGGAATCGCTGCTCGATATCAAGGCCAAAAAATTTCTCGACAGCAAGGATCCCGAGGGCATGGTCGCGGGCGCGGTCGAATATGGCTTCGTTGCCAGCGATGATTCTCGCGGAAACGGCTCGGAGGCCCTGATAGATCCTGGAGGTTGTTAGTGGGGGCCCTGGGGCTTCGGCAAGAAATGGTCAGCACAACGTACCAGTAAGTCATGTTCCAATACCAGATCTCAATGAGGAAGGGGTAGGCATTGAAGAAGCGAGAGAGGAGTCGAAAAAATAAATTGGGAGCCTTTCGGGCCGGCGTCTCAGAGTGAAAGAGCGTGGGCTTCAGAGGGGGGGAAGCATCTGTGTAGCGCTCAGCCGACTCGAGATCTTGGTGGAGGCAATCGCGAGGAAGCGCACCGCCCTCGCGGCGTCGGTTGATGAGGCATCCTGCGGTGAATCCTGCTACAATGACTATGAGGCACGGGGTTAGACATTGAATGGGCTGTGGTTAACAAAGAAGTAGCGACGCACATGCTGGTTCGAGGACATTGCGATGAGAAGCAGCCATGGCGCATGCGATCCGGGCAGTCAGAGGAGCCAGAGCAAGGAAATTTTATGACATGAAGCGAAAATAGGAGGGGAGGTGGTAGGACTAAATAGAGCGTGAAGAAAATGAACAAGAAGACGAACGAAATTGGACGTCGGGGAAGGGATGGAATATGAGATGTGACGAGACAGTCTTTGCCGCAGTTGAAAAGATACTAGGCAGTCTAAAGACAAAAAGAAGTAGAAGGCACGAGGCACACGTCAACCCAGGCCAAAGAGAGAAGGGCGAAAGAAGGGAAATGACAATGGGTGAAGCGGGCACGATCAATGCCGGCCAAGCTTACCATTATGTAGGATGAGTGACGGATTGCGGCTGCAAGCTGCGACACCAGGTACCAAACCACGCGCAATTCTGGAGCTGGCCCAAGTGAAGAGGTACCGGAGAGCCTCTCAGCGAATAACAGGGCAAATTTCGATGCCCCTCCCAGCCGATGCGTCTTGTTTTTTTGAGTCCAGCCCACGGCCATGGAAGAGCCTTGTCAGGATGCGGTAGCACCGGAGGGGCGTGTGGGGAGGGGAGGGGTGTCCAGGTCGGCGGGTTTCATTGGGGAAGGAACTTGGGCAGCGCACCATCTTTCGATACACGCACACGTACCCAGCCCTGCAGGCGGGCAATTCCAGCACCCGTCATGGCAAGGGGGAGAGAAGGTATCTGGTGAATCATCACGTCTATTCTGTGCTGTGCGCGGACTTTAGAAGCTTGATTAGCATTGAGCTTGGCACGTGCAGAACTTCCCCAAAGGCAATTCACTGGGGCCTATTTCGCACCAGGTGGGGGCCAGCCGTAGCGCCCGCGCTGTGCCGGTTGTACGTCACCGGGGGCCTGGCGCAGCAGGAAGCGTGCGCTCCAGCTGGGACGACGCGGTGCCAATTTGCGAGAGTCGGCGTCAGACGAGGCAACCTGCCGCTGACTACTCCGTAGGGCGAGTCGGTCGTAATCTAGCCGATCCCTGGTGGCTCCAATACGGCATTGGCACTGGCATTGGCACTGGCACTGGCACTGNNCTGGCACTGGCACTGGCATTGGCATGTCTGGGGTTGCAGTGTGATTGATCCTGACAGCGGGTGGTGTGCCAGGTTGGCGCACAGTCTGGGCTGAAGAAAGGCCCTATGACCAAGTCACCATATGTCTACCCTCATCAAGATGATTTCGCAAACACAAGCACGCTTAGCTCTCGGCCAAGCTATACTATGCGCTGAAAAAAAGAGGAAGGAAAAAGAGAACGGTACGCGTCACTATTGGCTTTTGCGCCCATCCCATCGTTTCGCATCCGAACTACTCAAAATAACATCTGGTGGTTCCCACTTACCAAGTGTAAATTTATTTCCGGTCGGGTCCATTCTCGGCTGCAACAACACCACCTCCAACACCACGACCACACCATATTACACAGTACACAGGTAGGCACCCCTCCCCCTTTTCTTTCACCCCCGCCACAGCCCTCCTCCCCCCGGTGAAGATCAGCACAGAGAACAAGATGGGGCCTAGGCTACAGGGANNAAAAAAAAAAAAAAGAGCCAAGCTCAGCCAAGCTTGCGCCTAAGCAAGGTCAAACGACAGGCCAACGGTAATCGGGCGGTGACAAGACGCATGCGAGCGGGTTTCATTCTCCGTATTGACAGCGCCGAGAGGCATGCTGCGAGCAGAGAACAATTGTTCATTCACAGCCACACTCTATTACGTCGTGGCCGGCTGCACCCTTGCTCGGACGACGGGTGATTATTCAACAAGGCGACGGATGTGTTTGTTTTCACCATCAACAGACGCATTAAAAATTAAAAAGTGGCCGCGGTGCCCTCCACAACGAAAAGGACAAGAATAAAAGTCGCAAACTGTCATGCTCCGGAGCGGGACTCGGCGTTTCATTCAAGTCCGTGACGGCCGCTTTGCAAATCGCCCCGTACCCCGACGGCCTCCGCGGAGCGGCTCCTAGCTTGGCGGTCCCTCCTCCCCCTATCGCATGCTTTGCTATCCGATGGGCATAGCAAGGGGTACGTGGAACAATGCTGTACAGGACGAGAGCATCGCCCCTGGGATCGAAAAAGACGCAGCCCGACGGAGTTTGCCATCCCTGCGGATTGGACGGAGGGAGTATGCAATGAAGTCTTTAAGCCACAAGCTTTTTTTCTTCCGTGTTTTTTCCCCCGCGCCGAACAAATGCAGTTTACCTGATGACCACTTTTGTCGCTACTTCAGTCTGGTACGAACTTGACGACATTCTTGATTCATCTCAACTTCCATTTTCCTCTAATTTCTACAAGTACGAGCTTTCTCAAGTGGTACGTGGAATGAGACCCGCTGTTTCGTAACAGGCATATGCGTACTGCTCATTCAACCCTGCTTCTCACGACAGCCAACGTCAGCACTTGACCAGCGATATCGAATACATGGTCTCAGCTCTACGCAATGCAATGTCCCTGAGTAGCCACCACTAGCGACCGCCCAGAATAATCGTGTTGGGTATCCGCAATCTCACCCCGCAGTCTCACCTTGCATCAGCTCCCAAGCCACCATTCTGACAGGCATGCGTCGCCGACCAGACTACATCTCTACATCACATGGGAACTGGCAGAATCGCGCAGCAAGGGTCGCACGCAATACAAAGCGATAGGGCCGGCGATGTTGAGATGGTTGGCAATGAACCCACTCGTCGGCGTTGTTGAACATTCCCTTTCAAAGAGTGACAAGGGATAGGGGGTTGGTAAATAATCGAGGGGTTTTGTAGCCCATTCGAGCGATGCGAAGACCTTGGGCTATGCTCACAAGTTGACTGATACCTCGCGTAGCCATCGGGTCTCCCAACTCTCAAAGTATTACATACAATCCAGCCCTTGAATGACTGCAACAGCGGCGCTTTCCTGCCGTAGCCATTACACAACACCAACCACAGCCAAAACAACTACAGTAATCAAGGGAACCATAGCCCTAAAAAAAATCCCAAGAAAACCATACTGGGCAGCCAACTAAAGTGCATGGCATTTACCGAGGTCTTATGCAACAGTGTTAGACTGACAATCATTTGAGAACCAATTGTATTGCAGATGGATGCCCGGTATATGACAGTGTAGTGCACTCGCATGTGAGTGGTCTAAAGAGCATCTCCAATAACCGATTTCTCGGTGTATAGCGTAGATGCTAAAGAGAGAGAGAGGCCTAGAGAAAGCTATGGTCAAGATGCAAAAAAAGAAAACAAAAGTCCGCCGTCATGTCTGTCTACTTATTTTTCTTCTTCTTCTTCGTTCTTCTTCTTCTTCTCCTTGCCCGCAACCCTGACGACAACCTTGCCCAAGTGCTCACCGGCGCTCAGATACTTGAAGGCCTCGTTGGCCTCGTCCATCTTGAACACCTTGTCGACCACGGGCTTGATCTTGTGCGCGTCGTAGAACCGAACCATCTCCTCGAAGCGGTCCTTGGGCCCGTTGAGGATGCCCTTGAGCGTGACGTTGCGGCGAAGTGCCAGCACGTTCAGGTTGAGCTGCTGAACGCCCGGCTGCTCCGGCTCGTCCTCCTTGCCCGACAGGTAGCCCACGCAGTTGATCAGGCCGCCAAACTTTACGCAGTCGAAGCTCTTGCGCAGGGTGCGCGCCCCGCCCGTCTCGAAGATGATGTCGACGCCCTTGCCGTCCGTCTTCTCCATGACAGGGCCCTGCCACTCCCAGTACGTGCGGTAGTTGATGCCGTCGTCTGCTTTGAGGTCCTTCTTGGCCCGCTCCAGCTTGTCGTCCGACGACGACGTGATGATGGCCCTGAGCCCTGCCGCCTTGGCAATCTGCAGGCCGGCAATGGACACGCCGCCCGTGCCCTGCAGCAGCACGGTTTCGCCGCCGTCGGCCGGCCGTCCAAGTGGCCGCATGCCGTTGATGCACATCCACGCAGTCACGGCCGCAATCGGCAGGCAAGCCGCCTCCTCGTCCGACATGTAGTCGGGCACGGCGACGAGCGACTCGGCAGACAAGCACCGATATTCTGCCAAGACGCCGGGCAGCGGCAGGCCCAGGCCTGTCGCCAGGTCCTCCTCAGTCACCTGGCCCGTCAGGTGGCTCTGGTTGAAGATGGACATGACCCGAGCCCCTACTTTGAGCAGCTTGGACTTGCTGTCAACAACGACACCGCACATGTCGGAGCAGGGAACCAGCGCTGAGGCCTCGTTGATTGACTTGTGGTGATTGTATTCGCCCGTCACAACTTGTGCCAACATCAGCTCTTGTACATGCATGCAGCAGCGTCTCAAAACCCCAAACCTCACTCACCCTCGATATCCCGATAGTTGAGGCTCACTGCCAGCACTTTGACGAGCACCTCCCCCTCCTTTGGCACTGGCACCTTGTCCTCTCCAAGCTGGAGCTTGTCAATCCCGTCAAACGACGTTGTCCATTGCTTGCTAGCCTCCGGCAGCGGCGTTGCAGGCGGTTTGGTCCGAAATGGAAGAACAGACTGAAGAATACTCGTCATCCTTTCGATTCACAATACTCAAGTTGTTCGTTGTGCATCCGTTTTGAGAAATCGAATCAGTGCTTGGTTGACAGAGAGAGGCCTATGCCTCATTGGGTATCAAGCCCGCCTTTCATCCTCATGCGAGCACATGGGATTATTAAGCAAACAGACACGATACCATACGTTTCATCATGACGCACATTGGGCATCATCACACTCTGGAGACCCGATTTTCTTTAGTCAATGACTGCAACATGAACGACAATAATGATTTACTCTCTCACTTCCAACATTTGCAACTCTCCTCAAATAGCCCGACTATATCTTTCACAAGGCGCTGCGTATCCAGATACATGTCCTCCTCCATATTCGCATTCCGAGATATCTTAATGCATGCGACAGCCACCCCCAAAGTAAAACAATCAAGAAACGACCGAGTAAAATCCCTCAACTATGCACCCTTCAAAACACCTCTCAAAGGTTTCACCTCGTATATCGTATCGCGACCAGGCGGATCCAGAATTAGTCGAGGGAAACCAAGAGACAAGACAGCCCTCCTTTAAAAATAATAATAAACCAAAAAATAATCAGCAATAGACACAAAAATGCAATAATGACTTGACACTTGAAACTTTTTTCTTTTTCCATTCCACAGTTGTTCCTTCTCTTCCGCAGGTTCTCACTTCTTCTCATCGCCATCACGCCCGTGTACCACCCATGTGCGAGCCCAGACTCGCGAGTGATGTTTGTCACGGTCATCTCGGGCGTCCAGACAGGATATTATGTTGGGTATAGTAGTAGTCGTTGTCGTCGCCGAAGCAACTCCTCGGCGCTGACGCGAAGCAGCAGCCAAGAGGAGAAATGCCCGTGTAGCTGTCTAGACGTAACGTCGTTAAAGCGTCATAATCGTCAAGTAATGGTCGTAGGTTTTGTCGGGGTACATGTGGGGGGTATTGCGGCTCGCCGTGGCAAGCCCCTCGTGATCGTCTGTATGGTTGCCCATGTGTCGAATAGTTCCTGTATCCTGATCTCCTATCCCATACTCATCGGTGTGCATCATCATCAAATCGCCAGTCAACCATCTGTCGATTCTTGGTTGTCGTAAAATTCCACGTAAAACTATATGCGAGGAGCTCGAGCGAGCCCAGCCAAATCAGTATTACAAGTCGTTAAATCAAAATGCCGTGCATAATGTCGGTCGTCGCAACTCATTAACGTCAACTGGTCAGGCAGCAGCGTCAGCGACTCAGGACAACACCTCGGCACTAGTGATACCGAGAAGCGTTGGTGGAGCTGGACCCAACACGGGCACCGTTGTCAGATGAGTCTGCAACCATGTTAGTAGGGACTGGAGCTAAATGGCCAAAGCAAACTCACCACTGCCGCGCTGAACATGTCCATTAGCACGACGTCCCGCGAACCCTGCAGCATTCTCCCACTCGGGTCCACGGGGCTGTCGTTCAGGAGCCCCCTTGGCATTGCCATTGGCACCAGGTCGCTGGCTACCAATGGCGCCGGGGGTGCTGCGGGCCTGTGTCTGGAGAGAACCAGGCTCGAAGGATCCCAAGCTCAAGCCGCTGAGGCTGTTGAGGAGAGCAGCGTCATTCTTGGGGCCAGGTGTGCTGCTGCTACCCGGGTGGGCTGGGGCGGAAACATTGCCCATGTAGTCGCCGAAGCGGGCAGTCGATCCAGGAGCCATGCTGTTGATTCCGGAAGGGGCCAAGTAGCTGGAGGAGGCCTGCGACGGGCTCGGGGTGAAAGAGCGAAGATCGGCGAAGCTCTTTGCAGCTCTCAGGTTGTTGGGAATACCATTGCCGTCGGGGCTGCCAGGAAGCTCGAGAGTAGGGCCTTGGCGACCGAGGACGTGTGAGTAAGAGGTGCTAGCGGCCCGCGACTCGCGGTCGGCAGCAAAATCAAAGGTGGCTGCTCGACTCAGGCCACGCTTGTGCATGTCAAGACTGTTGGCAGGCTGGTTATGAACATTGGCCGTGGGCGAGGGCTGCTGTCGCTTCAGCACAGTCAGCTGTCGCGACTCAGCTTCGCCAATCGACTGATGCTCCAATCCCATGTGGTGAGCAAGAATGTGAATGGACCGACGGTGCTCCGGAGCGATACCAGGAGGGAAAACCAAGATCTCTCGAGAATCATCCCGTCGAAACATGACCAGCTCTGTATAAAACTCAAGCGTCTGAGGGTCGTTCAAATCAACATCGCCTGAGGGGTTAGCGTAAGAGCCTCCGAGCGAGCCAGATGACATACCGAGATGGGTTGTTGATCTGGCTTGGGTTTGTGACAAACCTCCAAGAGACTGCATCGAGCTCTGCTGGTGCAGCATGGGAGCTCTATGCTGTTCTTCGAGTTGACCACGACGCTCTCGTTTCTCACGCTCAATACGCTCCCGCTCAGCTTCAGGCAACATCTTTTTGTACTCCACTCGCAGCTTACGCCCATGCACGTCCATGCCGTTCATCGCTTCAATCACCATGCGGGTATCCTCGGCAGACTGAAAGTTGGCAAAGGCCAAACCTCGAAAAACGCCATTGTCAAAGTGGTAGTTGAAGGCGTAAGGTTGGGGAAGGTGCATTTCCAACATGATGGACGCCAGCGTCTCTTTCCTAACCGCAAACGGGATGTTCTTAATGACGATGGCGGTGGGAATCAACTGGTCGGCGTCGGAAGAGGCGGATCGCATATCGGTTGGCGAGCCGTGGGAGCCAGGGGGTTCCACTCGAAGACCGCCGTTAGGCATGTTGTTACCCATTCCACCAGCAAATGGCTGCAGACCGCCGTGAATGCCTAGACCGCTGTGGTCGGTCCAGTTCTTCTGTTGTTAGTGAGGTACCGTAGACAGCTAGGAATCAACATACCTGAGGGAGAGCAGCGCGTCGGTATACGCTTCTCCTTTGTCCAGGTCCATTTACAGCGCCATTGACTGTGGCAACACCACCCGTGTTGTAGTTCCAAGCCTGACCGTTGTCCAGCATGTATCCGGGCATGCCTCCAGCCATGTTTTCCATGCCTCGTGGATTGTAACCGCCTCCGAGACGATCGGCGGGGTACAAGGCGGACGAGCCCAGGGGATTCTCGAAGGGGCGCTGCGACTGTCGAGGAAGTGACATCCCGGCACCGAATCCACCCGCTCCAGCGTTTGCAAAGTTGGGCCTCGATGAGTTCGGAGAACGGCTGGCCGAAGTGCCATAGTCCATGTATCCTAGGTCGTGCGGTTGTTGCGTCATTGTCCCGAGAAATTCCAGTGTGAATCGACAGCTGAGATTTGACCTGCAGTCTCCTGACAGTGCGAGGTAGATAGGGGTCAAGATGGAGCAGAGTGCGCGCCGGTTAGATACGCAGCATCAATCGCTAGCTGTGAAATCCCGTCGAGGTTGCAGGATATCTGAGGAAAATTCGGCCACGGAAGCGCGGTTGCGCAGGACGTACGCCTCGCAAGTGGTAGGGCGACCAAATATTCAAAACTCGCCGCCTTGTTGATATTGAAGGGGAAAGGGGGCCGGTGAGAGGCAGCGGCAGGACTTCGGCCAACGTGGACAATTCAATCGACTCGTGATGGGGAGACGAGCGGCGACAGCGACCGGGTAGAAGACCAACGCAGTGAAGGTGGCCGAAAGGTACAGGCGTGGCGGAGCAGACGTCGGGGTGTCAGAGCGTCAGGTCAGGTCGCGGTCGGTGGCTGTTGGCACGAATCCGGAACGAACTACTACAGTAACAGGACAGTCTTTTTAAGGGGTTGCCTCGGTCGTGGACAAGCAAGTGGCGGCGTCGTGACAGGAGGTTGCCGACGGGGAGGGAGGATGGAGAAGTGGGAGGTTTAAAGAAGAGGAGGAATAGAGAATAGAAAAGGAGAAGCCAAGCAAGAGGCCGCGATGGTGAGATGACAACACGGGGCAAAGCGAGCCAAACCAAACCAAACGGGAACGGAGGCGGACGGAGGCGGGAAAAGAAAGAAGGGGAGGTGAGAGGTGAGAAGACGGGGGGAGATGAGGTTGAGGCGGGTGGTGTGTGGTTACGGTTGGGGAGGTGACAGACTGCAGTGGGAAGGGAAGAGTGGTTCCCGTGCGTGGGAAATGATCTGGGACGAGAGCGATGAGACGGGGTGGTGAGTGGAGGTTTTTTTTTCTTGGGACGGGGGCACTGTGTGAGGCGCTTCCCGCTAGGCACTGTGATCCCTGGTCCCTCCGCTGAAGGGCGCCGCCCCGGGAGCTGGGTTCCCCCCCTTGGTCTCCCCTACGCCTGCAGAAGGGACAGGTTATTGCGAGCCCTGGCTTGGCTGATCTGGCTGGGTTTTAGCGGGTTGGTTTGTGGGGCCTTCGCCCACTGTGGAGATTTGCCGGCCTGGTCCATGTTCAGCCAGCAGCGGTTTGCAGAAGACGACAGAGTTCATTTGCATTTTCGCACTTTTTTTTTCATTCCATGACATGAACCAGATGCAGAATAGCTGCATGAATTGAGGCAAAACGAAGAGAGCAGAATAACAAAGCCACGGGATGAATATGGCGATGAATGAATACCTTGGGAAATCTGCTCCATTTTCTCTTCCATCTTTCCACACTCAGTCACCACAAAAAGAGGTAGAATACCCATTAAGAAAAAATAATACCAATAATAAATACATATATACATCAGCGCCCCCGCGTGATCCATATCACCATCCTCGCGCCATCCCTCCCCTTTCTCAGCGTCTCAGCTCCTCCGAGTCTGCATGTACCTCCAATTCGCCGTGACACAGGACTCGAGGCCAAACACAACCCCCCAAGATTTGACAGTGGCGGACGGCACCACAGTGCGAAAGTTCGCGGTCACCGCACTCTGCTGTGGGCCAGGGTGGGTGGAGTGGGATGAGATGGGCGGTGGGTTTTGGTTTTTTTTAGCTGGGTAAAAAAAAAAATAAAGAGAAAAATACAGTCCGCCTTCTTTGCTATGTCTCCGAAGTTGAGCTTGGCCGGTGCGGCGCAGACACCACGAAAGGTGTTCCTTGTTATATCTACAGTGCTCCATTGGCCTGTCCGTGTCTCGTCCTTGTCCTTGCTTGTGTGCTATGTTGTGCTTCTTGTTGTGCAGCTTCTTTCTGGGGCCGCTTTGATTATCGCTGTCCAATCCTGTTGACCCTCTGTCGACACCTGGCTGCATGCAACTGTCACCGCGCAGGGCAGATGCTGCATAGGTAGGTGCCGCACTCGCTGAACAAAACAAAAGTAAGCACCAAGAATGAACAACCGGCTCTCGACTTGTTGTTCATTTTTCACCTCGTTTCCCTTGTGCATCTATCTTATCTTCGTCTTGTTGCCACGGGTACAGTTTGGCTGGCTCTCACTGACTCTTTTCTCTTCCCGTCCAGCAGCAACGTTCCGCATGTCTTGCCCACTCAGTCCCCTCTGAAACATCATCTCGCTCCCATAACCCTCTTCACCGTCTCCTATTCATTAACCAACTCAATTAAGCGTCGACAAGCCAAGTCCAGAGCCGGATCGTCAACCAGGACGTCGTATTCAAGTCCTCGTCTCATCCCTCCCCCAATTTACTTTTGCCTCAGACCCTCACACCTCTCTCTCACACCGTTCCGGCCCTGCTCCCCGGACATGCCTTAGTACGGTACATTGCTAGCTTGCACAAGGGTCACCCGTTAGCCGACCCGGCCGTGACCATTTCTGTCGTGCTGCTTGGGACCCAGACCCTCTCAGGCCAATATGCCGACCAGTCAAGTCCACTGCTAGCCTCTAGTTGTTTCCTTACTTTTTCTTTTGGTCTTCGTTTTTTTCCTTTTTCTTCTCTTTGCTTTGTCTACAAAATCTCCCTGCCCCTCTCGACCATTTCACAGTACTATGGCGTCGCTTCGAGAAATGCCCCTCAACCAAAGGTAATCCCTGTTGATGGCCCGGCCGGCAAACGAGTCATTTATCTCTGCGAGCATTCGTACATTGCGCCCCTCCACGAAATCATCGCTGTGGACAGCCACGTGTAGATGGAGATAGAGTACAGATCAAAATCCGTGGAGGATCACGACCGATACGCATGTACGGATCGGGAGGCGGGTTCCCGCAGCATTCCATCACAATTGCAAGCAGGCATCCGGTCTTTCTCAAACGGGGTAAATAACAAAAGGATGTTCTGTTGACTTGTCAAAACGGCCCTTCGCCGTCCGATTCCACCCAGCCGGCATGGTCATCACCGTGGAGACGTGTCAAACGTCACCACCGCTTCGCAAAGGGAAAAAAAAAACCTATCCTCCCCCCCTATTCCTCAACGTCTCGTTCAGATTTGACCCTCTTCTCACGAACCAAATATCTCGCCGCCGCGACAATCAACCGGGGTCATCCCAACCCACCCAATTCAGGGGGTCTGACCTCTGTCAGAAGCCATTCCATGGGTGGACAATTTAAGACTGGTAAACACGGGAGGATAGCATCCTTGGAGGGGGAAAAAGCACCGTTCGACTCCTCCATGGCTATTCGTCAATCCTGGCGATGAACTCGTAGGCCATCATCGCCAGGCCAGGCTTGATGGCTCATGATCGACCCTCTACCCTCACAATCTCGTGGCATCCCAGTTGAGCGGATCGCACTGTGTCACGACCACAAAGGCTCACCACATTTGCAAACTCTCTGCCAGGCAAGGGGCCCCTATTTTCCAGTGCCAGAATCCGTACTCAGTAAATTCGAGAAGCCCACTAGCGTCCCCCATTTCGCCTGATAATCCCGGACTCAAATCTCCAGCAACCATCCCTCCGGAGATGGCGGCTCAAAAGTCACGCGGCCGTTCCCCACACGCCTAATCAACCCCCTGAGCAACTCCGTACGAATCGCCTGAGTGCGCATCTCCATTCCCAAGCATCATTCGGGTCGGCTCCGCGGGCTGCTGCCGGCCAAGTCTTACTGCGGATGTCAGATGGCGATGCACATGCATTCAGCAGTGCTCCATTCGTTCCTGCAGCCGCGTCAACAGTTTGATGGACAGGCTGCCTCCCACCACAGCAATCAGCCACTACACGTGCCGCCTGGTCAACCCAAGGGGTCATGCGCACCGCTCCGCCTTGCCCATTCACATCACCTCCCTCCTCATTCCTGCAGCCCAGGAACCGCCAACATGGTCCCGGTTCTCAGCTGTGTGCCGTCACTTTTTGCCACCCAGATGTCCCCCCCCAAAGCTTGCTTCACGGCCCTGGCCCCAGGCTCCGCCTCTGGAGCCCGCAGATGACGGGAGTGGTCAGCTGCCTTCCGTGACACTTCCCACGCATCCCTCTGCTGCATATGCAGGTCGGCTCACAGCCCCTCAAGATTGGCATGGTTTGCCGTCCTGTTGGTGACAACGGCGTCGTGACAGGCTGATGATGTAACCCAGATTGCCATTCACCAGCTTCGCCCTTGACTCGATCCACTGTGCTTCAGTACATAGGTGCAGTGCACCATGTCTCTCTTGACTCCACCAGCCGCTTCTGCGGCCGTTTCCGTGGCCGCGGAACCAACTATCATAAACATGTATGATGAGTCATGTGTTATTTTTTAATCACCAAATCTCAATGTATGATCCAGTGCATGTCCGCAGCTCCCCTGCCAACCTGCCCCAAAACACCCTTGGCAACCACATGAGTTTCCTCCTTTTCCAATCCAAACTCGTCCTGCCACAACTTGTAGTTATACTCTCCCCAGAATCCTTCTAAAAGTAAGACAAATAAATTTCGTGGCTCACGACCATTCCATTTTCTTTTTTTTTTTTGGCCACCTCGCCGGTCTCTTTCGCAACTTTGATAACATACTGGCCAATAACCTATTCCTAGTCCGTGGACCCGGTTTCTCTTTGCTCGCTCTCTGTCACTTCTCTCCGCGGAAAAAAGGCGAGCTAGCGTAAAACCGTTTGTCCTTAAAAGCCATAGGGTCCTCTTCTCGAGGACTCGGCAGCTCGGCAACAGTCCCTACTACCTACCCTCTTGGGGGTTGGTGCGTCGATCTTCGTGCGTCTGCTGTTGTACAGGGTTGCTTCGCGGTTCTTGACTTCAATACCTCAGAAACCTTGTAGGAGCGACCAGTCGAATCTTAGATTGCTGACAATTGAGATCAAGCTGCTTCCAACCCGCTCGACAAGCTTCCTGAGTTCTGCCTTGACCCATCAACAGGGTGATCATGAGCTTTTCGAGGGACTTCGATGTCACTACTAAACTCTACAGGCAAGATAAATTTGGTTCCTGCCTGCCTTCCTATCAGCTTGAATAAATCCCTCTTGAGAGGCCTGGTTTTCACACTCAGTTACAACATTAGCAATTCTTGACCTTGGAGTACAGAAACAAGAAACGACTCCTCATATGAGCCCCGGTTGACGATGTAGGAAGCTGGGAAAGACGCATTGGACTCCGTTCGAGAAATCGATCAGAGCACTAATATCTTTGTTCAGAAGTGCCGAAAGATTGGATGAACCAATGGTTCCAGTTCCACCAACCACGGCCTGAGTAGGGAGGGGAGCTGCGACAAAGATGATGCGCTGGGTGTGAGAGTGTTTTAATTAATTGGAGCGGGGTTGCGACTTAAATGCATCAACCACTTCCCCCTCCTCGATCTTCTTCTCAATATCGGGACCAACATCCACATGTTATCAAGCACTCACAGCGCCCTGTCATGACTTACTCCTTGTTCCTGCAAATTCATCTATTTGGAGACTGCACAAACAATGATTTGGGCCATGATAGTAACCCAACCAGGACCGGTGTGCAATATTTTACACATGGAAATATGTTCGTATGTGTGATGGGTTGCACTTGCTTGGACCAAAATCCCTTGGGTCGTACCTTAATCTTGGCTGAAGCTTCGTGGTAAGTGAAGTGAATATGTAAATGTGGATCCATGATGCGAGAGTCACAAAGTTGATGTAATGTACCCTTAGAAGTTACACGATTACTTCGCTAAGAAAATTGTAGTAAAAAAAAAGAACGTCGTCTTTTTACTTCCAGGAGTGTGAAACACCCTCATTCGAGTAAACTCACACAGCCAAAAGGTGAGGTGAGACCTGTGTTTGCCAGAGTATAAGCCAGCCACCTGGCAAATGCTCGGCTAACTCCAGCGCAGCCACCACCGCCACAGCGGGACATGACCATCCTCAACCTAGGTAAGTTTCAAGTCGCCGACATCTACACTTGGCCAGCAACGAGATGACACTGATACACCTGCCACAAGGCCATGGGCTGCTGCAAGGGTCTAGGGAAGCATTTGTGCGAGTTACTTCCGCTACAAATCCCTGGGATCTCTGGAAGCAAGCACAGCAGCCATGAAGCCAACAGTCGAGCAGTCTGACTGAGCGAATGCGCCATCAGAAGGCCATCAGGTAAGTGCAAAACAAGCTGCCAACGACAGTCAGAGCAAGCCTGAAGGGGAGTTTTCTGCTTCAAAGGCACTCTCCATACTAATTTCTGTCTTCAATATTACAGAAATTGTGGTTCAGGCACAGTTGTCCTGGGCTACTCATCCAGCTCTTCATCAGTCTTGGCCACCACAGCCAAAAGTGCGCCTCGGGTTTACCTCGGCCGCCGGAGCTGCCCCCCCTCCAGCTCCCAGGAAGCTGATTACTGGTAGCTGCCTCAGACTCAGAACAACAAGATGACTGCAGCCTTCCACTAAATTTCTGCCACCAAAGTCGAACCGAACACAGACACAGCCCACGTCCCCCGTCAAAGCATCCCACTCGCATCGCACCCCAACACCATCTCGGGGGCATCAAAACATCCTCATCAAATCCCCAATTACGACGCTATCGCCTACGCTCGAGCCTGTTTTTTTTATTGCTGGAATAGCATCTCACCGTCGTCCCACATTTTTTTTTAGCCCTCGCGACTCCATCAACAATGGCTGGTGGAAAGGGAAAGTCTTCGGGCGGAAAGAGCTCCGGCGGCAAAACCAGCGTCGAAGGCCCCAAGAAGCAGCAGAGCCATTCTGCGCGGGCTGGCCTTCAGGTGAGTCGATTCGGACAGCATGCACAGCTTGCTCTGTTTGCGCGCACGCCATGTCCCGCATCCCTCGCATACCGACCGACTCGATGCCCGACGCGTCAATCATCTCCGCACAGCGAAAATTTCTGCTCCAACAGCTGCGCGCCGATTCCCTGAGTTGCAACGCTGTCCTCTCCACACTGCGACTCGGTTTTGACGACGTCCTGGTATCGAACGGCATCATGTGGACCGGATGGACGGGCGCGCGCAGACGACAGCAAAATGGTGCTGATCGGTCGCCAGCATGCTAATTTGCCATTTGTCAGTTCCCTTGCGGTCGTGTCAAGCGTTTCCTCAAGCAAAACACCCAAAACAAGATGCGCGTGGGCGCCAAGGCCGCCGTCTATGTTACTGCAGTGCTAGAGTATCTGACCGCCGAAGTTCTCGAGCTGGCAGGCGTGAGTGCCACTCTTGCAGCGCCCAATGTCCCGCATGCTAACCATTGTAGAATGCCGCCAAGGACCTCAAAGTCAAGCGAATTACCCCTCGTCATCTCCAGCTGGCCATCCGCGGTGACGAGGAGCTCGACACTCTCATCCGCGCAACGATTGCATATGGTGGTGTGCTGCCACACATCAACCGTGCTTTGCTGCTCAAGGTCGAGCAGAAAAAGAAGGCCAAGGCGCTTGAGGGTTAATTGACGATTCGAATTTTGTCTTTGAGTTTCTGTTGTGGGCTGCTGGTATGGGTCGGTAATGCAGGAATGCTTTGGTTTCGTTATGAGGAGGCGTCAATAAGCTGGGCAGACGCCCAGGCGGCTTGGATAGTCGGAGTCGAGGCCTTGGACTCAGTCGGGCCACTGGCGCCACGGTTGAGGCTAAACTAGGAACGCCTTTGGGGCATGCGAGTCGGATCGATGCTACCGCATGGACAACTCGTGTGCGCCGAGGGCATGTACAACAAACGTTTGTTTGAGTTCGAGCGAGCCGTGGGACGTTGCTGATGGACTGGTTAGGTAGACGCGCGGAATAGCAGTTGTTCCCAGCCAACACGGCTGAGTCACATAGGATACGGTTATGCCAAATGGTGGTTTGAATCGCAGAAAAATCTTCTATTCTTACTTCATATGAAATGCTACTACGAAGTTGAGCTTCCTTTGATCTCTCCTCCTCTCATGGCTCATGGCTCATCACAAGTACCTCGGCCTTTGCTGAAGCAATACGGAAGTCAATTCTGACAACACTGGCATGGATACTCGCAACCTTTGAATTAGATTTGTGTGGCATCCAGTTTCTGTTTCTAGTCTCATTGTATTTTCTCGGACTTAAGAGGCGTGCTTATTGCCAGCTCCTGGCACATCGTGAGCCTTTGCGGACTTCTCTTTGGTAGACTTAACCGACCATACAAAAGGAAACAATGTCGAGTAATGGTAAAAATCAGCCCGATGAAAATGTCCTTCTTTTCGCCATGGGCTTGAGAAAATGCAAGTTTCAGAATGGGCCAAGAGCATTGTGGAAAATACATCACAAATCGTATTGGTAGCAGAACACGCGATTAATGATGCAATGCGATCAATTTTCGGTTGTATTCTCCATCTTCCTGGTACTTGGTGGACAACCTGTCCCAAAGTCCAACCCAATTCTTTCTCAGCCATCAAGTCCCTCGAGATAAACCTGCGGTTACTGATGGACAATGTCGCTCAAATCAATAGTAAAAGAGCCAGCACAGCATCTCATGAACACACCAGCCCCGGTATACATATATCATCATTGATTTCATTTTGCCCAAAGCAATCCAACATCATAAAGTAGAAGGAGGTAGTCACCAAACAAGCTCCTTCGCCAACATTCTAAGGTAAAGAGTAGATGGACAATACCAGATGCGGGGTGCGAAATCCCCCAAGTTCAAGCAGGCGCGTTAACATGCTTACTGGCAAAACGCAACAATTCATTGTCCCCCATCCGACAGATATCAAATCTATTGTACTAGCTTTAGACGCCGCCAGAAAACTGAAGACTTGGCTTATAGTACTAGTGTTTACACGGAAACCCATTCCAACTTATGGGGGAAGTATGAGAAAAAAATACTTAGAATTAAAAACAAAGGTATCAACGCGCAAGTAGATTCCTGATCTTAGCCAAGTTAGGTAATGGTATCATCTCAAGATTTGATGAGCTATACACAAAAAAAAAACACGACACCTCCTCGAGCTTAAGGTCGCCATCTGAAGGAAGGGTGTTTCCAATCCAAGTCTCGAACCTCTTGTGGGCTCATGCCTGCCAACTCCTCTTCTGCGTTGCGTCCTTCCCGCTTCTTGTTGTCTGCCATCATCCAAAAGTAGCCTGCTGAGCTAATAAGGAAGATCATGCTTGCGGCAGCCAGGTTTAGGCCGTTACCGATTGGGTAGTCAGGGCCATCCTTTGTAGGGTAAGACCAAGTGGCAATCAGGCCACCGATATTGCCAAACATGACCTGAGAGTTGTTAGCATGGTTCATTTCGAAGCAGCGCGGAAAACTTACATTGAGACCGATAGCACTGCTGCGAGCTGTATCGCTAACCACATTGGCGCTGATGTGGGCATTGGTCAATGTCCCCAGCACCATGCAGGTGCTAGCAATGAGGAACGTGGCTGCGTATCGAGCTGTTGCAATATCTGTTCCCAAAAACATGGCATAGCCTATCATGGGAAGAGGCGATGTAAGGACGAAGAGAATCTGTCGGCGATCGAGGTACCAACTGTATGCGGGGAAAGCAAGCGCAAAGAAGGCACCGACAGCATATGGGGGGACGCTGTGTAGCTGCTTCTGAACGACAGTGTATTCAGGGTAGATTGTGCCGACAATGGTAGGCAAGAAAAAGGCCAGGCCCTGTACGGTGATGTTGTTGAGGAGGAAGATGCAGGCGATCTGGATGACGAGGGGGTTGGTAAGACCTCGCAAAAGCTTTGTTTTGTCGATGCCATCCAATACTTCCGTCTGGCCAACTCGCTCGGACTTGACACGGGCAATGCACAGGTCCTTTTCTTCTTGAGTCAACCACCAGGCTGTCTCGGGGCGGTCCGTCAGAGAGAAAAATGAGATGAGACTGAGGCCGATAGTGATGATCCCCTCGATAGCAAAGATCATACGCCACTCGTGAAGGCTGCCAAAGTGATCAAGCTTGAGAATGGCGCTAGCTAGCAAGCCACCAAAGGCACCCGCCAGCGGAGCCATGACCATATACAATGATAAACGGAAGGTCAATTCGGCACGCTTGTACCATCGTGAAAGATAATACGCGATTCCAGGAAGCATACCAGCCTCAAAGATGCCCAGCAGGAAACGGACACCGCAGATGGCGGCTTGACTCTCGACAAATGCGGTGGCGATGCTCACCACTCCGAAGAGGAGTGATGTGATGGGAATAAACCAGCCAGGGCCCATCCATTTGCAGGCAACGGTGGCTGGAATCTCAAATATAATGTACGAAATGTAAAACACGGAGAGGATCTTGTTGTAGTCGTAACCCTCAAGCTTGAGATCGTCTTCGAGACCGGCAATACGCGCGTTGCCTACGTACATTAGTTAGCGGGAGTGGATCCTTGATTTAGATGGCGCAGGAAAGGGGGCAGGCTTACCAATATTAGCACGATCAATAAAACAAAAGAGGTAGAGAAGTGAGACAGTTGGAACCGTCATGAGATCCAACTTCCATCTCAGCTTTCGTTCAGCAGCTTGGTCAAATTGGACAAGAGAATTCCCATAGCTATAGTTTACAACCAAAAATGTGAGTTAAAAAAAATCATCGCCGCTGAGTTCGGAATACTGACATGTCGGTGGCCAGGTGGCCTCGACCAGCGGCGTCACTGATGGTGCCCTGAGCCGTGTCCTCAACACGATCAGAGGCGTTGCCCTTTTCATTGTCGGAGAGGGTCATGGTTATTGGTGAGCAAAAAATTGTGTGATGCTTGACCAGAGCAACAATTTTTTTCTCATCCTGGGGCGAGTTCGGTTCAAATAAGGGCGCGGGCTAGTTCAGCAAAAAAAAAATCCGGTCGCGGACGTGGACCGTCACCCTGGTCCCTTCCTTGTCTTGACCCATTCAGTGTCTTGGCCCACGATCTACACCGTTGTATCCCCCTCACGCAGCCGCTAGTTGAGGTAGCAGTAAACAGTCAAAATGTCAGGGCCTAATGGGGCTGCATGGGGGCGCATTTTCCCTCGGCCAAATGAGTCCCCCTTTCCCCGCAAGCTGGACCATGGCAGGTTCGGTAGGTGTGGTCCGAAAAATGCTTGTCGACACTTTGACTCAGGGTTTGTCTTTGACTCTCAAGCGCGGGAGCTTAACCCCGGGCCGTCAGCCAAGCTGAGAAGGGGGTTCCTAAAGCAGAAAAGACCCTCTGCCGCGCCGAGGGAACTATTGGAGGGGGAGGGCTCCATGGTAGTGTGTGGGTGGGCAACCATGAGACGAGGGCGTAGCTTGGATGCCAAGAGGGTCGCGTTGGAGCGGAGCAGACACCAGCATTGAGATGCGACGGGCCACCGAGAGACGGCAGGTAAGATGCGACTAGACCGAAATGGACAAAAAAGAGAGAAATAGCGTGGCGGAATCGGCATGGTCCTGGTCACTGACCATGTGGTGGGACAGAAGAGGTTGTTGCCATGGTCCATTTTGATTTGATTATGCCATAGAAAGCAAAACGAAGTTAAAGCCACGCACCCTGCCTCCACGTGTGATTAAGCTCGTAGTGCAGGAGTGTCAAGCCACACTCAGTGCCAAACAAGTGTGGCTTGACTGAGTGGTATCGTTTCCACTGCTCTCAAGCCTCAATCACTCACGCATCTCGCCGTCTCCATACATCCTGATCTCACTCAAAATCAAATCTACAAATCTCGACAAGGCTTCCCCAGAATCTCTCTAAATCATCAGCTCACTAGCCCCTGTACCCCAGATCCCATGAATCTGGGGAAGCCAACAGTTTTCCTCCCTAGTCCCGGGCGACGGCCAATCACGCCAACGGCAATTAGTGGTGTGCTCGCCCGTGGTCTGTGCCAAGCTCCATCGGCAATTGCAGTCGGCAAGTTACCAGCCCACACAAACCACCAACACCAGGCTATCACCTCCCAATACGCGAGTTAGCACTTGACCGAGTCATGTTTCAGCTACACAAGTCCCTAGATTCTCCAAAACTGACTACAGCCCCCAGGTTGGGGATACCCCATCTGACGCGCCTCCACGACCCGAGGCAAACTCGACTCCAACTTTTCGGGTGCCAGCATCGGCTCACCATACCCCAGGGATCACCGCCCACTTCTTGCCCACCTTGTCCTCTCCAAATTGCTCCATATACCATCGCTTCCCCCTCACAGCCCGCGGGAGCATGCTGAACACCTCGTTGATCAAAAACGTCCGCGCAGGCACACATCCCCAACCCGCCGCCATCCAGAACCCTGCCCACTCCACCCACTCGCACAGATAGTGCGGAAACAACATGTAGCGAAAAAGGCCCGCCTGTGGGATTTGATAGTGCTTATCCACGCCCTTGGAAGTCCCGGTTTCTCTTCGGATCCGATCCTGGCGCGTCTGCTCCCGTCGCCGGATTTCCCGAAGTTCTTCGTCATGGAAAAAGTTGGACGAGAGACCGATATAGAAAACCATGATTCCCGCAGAAAACTGCACAAGCGAAGTCTGCGACGCCCATGCATCCTCAGTCACAGGCCCGTAAGCTGCCAGCCACGACCCGATGCATGTGGCATTGCAAAGCTGGAACGCAATTGCCAGGAGCCAGACAAGTATGTGCAACGGGGACATGGAAGGTTGAAGATACGGAAACAAAACAGCCCGATATGAGTAATGTATCACCTGCTCTCGGTCAGCTCGGCACGCCTCTCGTTCGATTTTGACTCACAAACAGCCCAGCCAACACTTTGTTCTGCCATGGGAGATCATCGATGCCGTGTTGGGCAGGTAGTGTCTTCATCAGATAAAGCAGCGTGATGAATCCAGGGCACTCCATGGTCAGCCAGCCAATGCGGCCGGGCAAATTGAGCCGGCTATTGACTGATGTTTTCCCCATGCCATACCACCCTATTATCCATTGGGCGGATCCAATCTGTAACCTCCTTAGCCTTGTAAACTGGGGGGGAAACCGTGCATTCCTACAATTGGGTATCCAAACTTGAACACCGCGAGTATCAACTCATAATTTTCCCGCGTAGGGGGCATCCAGCCCTCAATTATTGCCATGACCTCTGTTGTTGATGTGTACAGTCGAGGTACGTACTTGCCCCTTCTCATGATGTCAACACACAAAAGGAAATTGTGGCACTCTTCACCGCCTACCCATTTTGTAAAAGTTCGAAACCCCAGAACCTTGGATGCCTGAGGAAAGTGAATGAAAAGTAGCCGCACGCAATAGAAGGGTTATTTACTATCATATTCCCGGTACAGTGATGTTGAATTTTTTCATTGCTTGTATATGTTATGCTGACATGCATCTCTGTGTGTTGATTCGCCAGAGTTATCCGCATCATAAGCACCCCAAAACACGAACGAAAGGCGGAAACTCTTCAGGAAAAAATGCCCCGAAATGCGCCGTGTAATTCCCTTCGCGCACAACCGCTCAAGAGAATGGAGAAAATCCAAGAGATACTTTTGGGTTAGGATATTCCGGATGCTCCGCTAACCTAAAAAACTAAGGCAGTTGACCAGCAATCATCACCGGATGTCCAACGAGTAGATAAAAGTTTGCCCAACAGTGTCATCAGCAAGCACATTTAGGTAACAATTTAAATAAAGAATTCCTAGCACATAAAATAAGGCCTAATCAAATTATAAAATAAATACAAGAATATTGTTTTATGTTTAGAGTAAATTTAGGATTGTCAAAGAAAACATGACCAAATGAGGGCTGGCATACTTTTGTCTTATGACTTTAGTTGTTTTCCCCTGCAGAAGCAAATTCTTTATTTTTTTCTGCGTCATGGGTTTCTCGTTAAAATACAATCTGGGCATACAAAGCTACAAAACCTTTTACAGTATAAAATATGAAAGAGAGGTCATTGCAATAAGTTAGGCTTCAGTAGCTATTTTTAGGTGCGCGAGGTGGACAAGGTATGAGTTGTGATGATGACACGATGATTCTATTGTAAGTTTTGGCAAAGACATTTCTAATGCTCGAATCAGATTTGACTATAGCTAGGTCAAACTAGCAAGAGATACATGGATAAAAAAGGCGGGCGAATATTTGATGATCTTTCGGATTTTTAGGCGTCATTTAGTTAACATATAGCCCCCTTCCAATGTCTCATGCGTCCCAAAAACGATGCAATTGAGCCGTCGAAGTTTAGTTGGTCATGCTTGGTTTCCCATGCGGTGTTGCGATTTTTCTTATATGTAACTATCTACCTATGCAAGCTGAAAAATCCTTTAACGTAAAATGAAGTAAAAAAGAATCAAGACATCGCAGGAAAATGGTAAAAGTTAATGGATTTGGTGGACGGAAACAAAATTTCGTGCAAACAAAAGAAGGCGGAGCACTCAATCACACAGAAGTTTTGCTACTGTATGCATCAGTTGCAACAAATATCAAATCGCTCAAACTCTACTTATCCTACACGGCGCTGGCTGAAGAAGGGGGGGGGGTTGCTTCAAAATCCTCCTTCACCCATCATTACATAACAACGCAATCCCGCTCCTTTGATGATCCCCCATTCCCCAGCACAGCTCCAGGGCTTACTGGAGGGCGATTTGCTGTGCGTCCCATTGGTCGCTGCCCCATGGGCATGTTCATATTTTGTGCCGTTGATTGTCTTGAAACAGTCGGACTATTCGCATGACTTGGATGACCAACTGGGGGCTGATATGCCCTGTCATGTGCCGCTTGTTCATACGAAGGCGGTGCATCCTCTCCTTCCTGTGCCGGTCTCGTCACTCCTTGTACCTGAGGTGGAATCAACGATCGCACTTGTTGGACCGGTCGAGGTGGGGTGGCAACAGAGCTGCTCCGTGTGGGAACAAGCTCCGGGCCACCTCTTCCGCCTTGCCCTCCCTGTATCCCTTGTCCTCCTTGTCCTCCTCGTGCTGGAACTGGTGGGCCTCGTCCAGCAGCACCTCGCTCAGGCCGTCCGCCTTGCTGCTCAATGTACTGCTCTGACAGGACGCTCTCTCTGCGGCGTCGAGCCTCAGCTTCTCGATGTCTTTCATCTTCCTCCTCCTGGAGCTGCAGAGCAAGTGCCAGATCGCGGTCTTCCTGCTCCGTGCTTGGGCTCATGGGGTCCTTCTCTTCTCGTTCTTTGCCCCGTCTCTGCACATCCGTCCACCCACCACCATCGTCACGAGGCGCGGCCCCACTTCCAAGCATTCTGAAATTCCCTGACAAATACTCAGTGCTCCCTCCATTAATGTCAGATAGAGTCTCCCAGACAATCTCCTTGTGGCTCTTAAACCCAGCGTCCGTGACCAACGTCAGGAGTTGCATAGTCTGCGGGTGGCAGTACAGAGTACTGAAGTGGTCGTTCCGAAACAGAATTGCAAATGTGCCAGGGCGAATCGCTTTCCCAATGACTTCAATCCCCCATTGAGTAAGTTGTGTCGCGGATGTGCTTAAAAAGTCTTTAATAATCAGAATATCTTGATATAATTGTTGTTCCGATTCGCTTAGTCCCGCCTCAGGGTTTGACAACTTCTCTTCCAATTCCTCTTCTCTAAATAGGAGGTTTTGTGCATCTTCGTATGAGGCTGCCTGCCTTTCCAAGGCTCCGTACGCAGGTTCCATCTTGGGAGGCAGCCATCCGTGAATTAAAGGAATTGAAAAGGTGGCATATAAACTCATCTCTGCGGTATTCTCAAAAGTCCCAGGAATGAGGTCTCCTCGTTCGGTTGGGTGAAGGTGTGTGAGTGAAGTTCGTTTGTAGGCATTGATCATCTTATCGGTTGGAATAAATCGCGGGTTGACATTCATTCCTGTATGCAGACTCTGAAGGAATGCATACAGGTCCGAAACATCAGGCAATGCATCCTCGGAGTTCGTTCGTCTCGGAGACATGAGTTCGTCAAGTACAGCATCAAGCAACAAATTCAAGCTAACTTGTTCTCTAGATCGCAAAACCTGAACGAGTGCCGTGTCGGGTGTATCAGCAGGCGTTGTCAAGGTTAAAGCGTTTACCAGAGCAACCAAGGGACATGGCCCATTAGCATTCTGGACAAGAATTGGCGATGTACGAGTGTTCTCGGGCGAATTTGTGTCGAGCCACTGAATATTTTTGACTTGGTATGTTTCCGCTCCATCAACCGGCTGTCGTGAGGACGAGGGCTTCCAAGCCGGCGCGTCGGTATCTTTTCTTGGTGGCAGTGGTGGCTTTGGTTGCGCATCAGATTGGGGGTCCGCGTCGATCAAGCTCCAATCATCAGCCTTGGCCTTGCCTTTTTCTAATGATCCCAATTCATCCCACACATGGGGCTCTTCTGTAAACTCATTCGAGATTGAGGTCGCTGGCAATGCCTTGTTCCTCCCAAGAGGATCTATGTCCCAACCTGGCGACTCGCTTCGAGAGGGAATTTGGATCAGCGCAGGAGTTGATTCCGTTGGAGGCTTAAGAGGCTTTTCCCAATCAGCCATTGTCGCCGGCAATCCGATTGTCTCCGAAGGTCCTGTGGGCGCACCATCCCAGCTGGCTGCAGGCGGTGCGCCTGGTTGCGACTCGCTTCCCGACCACGGATTGGTCGGTTCTAAGCTCAGCTTAGAGAGAGACTCGGTCGCATCTTGATTCCTTTTTCGAATAAATGGATTCGTTTCACTCTTATCACCAAGCTTCGGCGCCTCGTTTTCATGCCAGATCAGCTCCTCCTCCTTCTCAAGGGCGTCAAACGCCCCGCCTGGTCGCAACGCAACAGGTGCTGTAAAATTATCTCCTTGACGTGCAGCATTATCCCTTCCCTCCTTGTCTTCTGCCCATGGGTTGTTTGCCATGGCGTTCTGTTCTGGCGCTTCGCTCGGGTTGGTGTTGGGGAGGGGTCTCGGACTAGTCATGACGGCCTACAGCGTAGCACTGTGCAACGATGGTTGTGAGCGGGGTTATCTAGGTGGAAATGATGGGAATAGCGGCATAAATTCGTTTCCGTCACGCCTTATCCTGTCGCTAATTGTCGCAAATTCCCTTCGGTGTCGTATTATGGTCTAGAAAGATGGCAGGCATCCAACTTTGCATTCCGTTTCGCAGGTCAGCAAGTCGTAAAGCTTAAGGAGTGTCCTATTCGTACAGTTCGCATCAGTGTCGTCACTGCGGATCCATGTGGCTGTGCGACGCGAGTCGCAAGGACAACATCCAGGTGGAGGCCAAAAATAAAACGGAGCCTAAACGTCGGATTGACTGCGGAGATGATTCTAGGCACCTGGTATATGTAGGTGCAGGTGAAGGGCCAAGCTTGCGTCGTCGGCGCAGCTGGGAGGACCACGCCACCCGAATCCGAATCCGAGCCACGCACCGCCACAGATGACGTGGGTTAGCGCCCCTTACGCTCACGAACAGGAATCATAGCAAAGGTGAATTGAAGACTCGTTGCGATACACAATCATTCATATTATTGCTGGAGTTGATAGAAGTAAGTATGCTGTCCAGCTCGCTTCCCTCAAAATGCCACAACGCCAACTCCAGGTCGTCCATCATCCATACAAGAAGACACTATCCACAGCCGACATCATCGGCCGATTCCCAGGTTCTGCAGTCTTTCACATGATGGCATGTTGTATGTCTCTGCCACAGCCATTTTTTCCTCGTCCTGATAGAACCATCCTTGAGCAGCATCCCGAAGCCTCTGCCGATACATGACCTCATTTTCGCATTCGCTCTTGAGGTGTCTCACCAGATTTACTTCGGCCGTTCGATCCATTTTGTTCAACTTGCCGTCGGTAAATTGTGAAACTTCGTTTGGATCGACAAAATACTCCACCCCCAGATTCGGTGTTATCCGGCCTTCCGTGTAGGGATGTAGAGGTTTGTCGTACACCATGCGAGGGGCTGCTGAGGTTGAGGTCTCACCCGAGAAAATAGAGGTTACGATTGGCAGGAAGAAGAATAGGATAATGGGCAATAATCCGAGTAGTGTTTGGAGGGCACTACCTTCTTGTTGCCGGCCACCTTCCTGTGCATTTTGTGGTCGAGTCCGTGGTCTGGCTCCACCAAATTGATGTACTCGGAATCCGGGGCCTCCGCCCAAATTGAAGACAAACTGAGGGCCTGTATCAAAGGCTTCTCTGTGAGCAGTCGTTCGCAAAATAGTGATGGTGAATCTTACCGCCGAATGGTCCTCCTCCAAAGCCCTGTCCTCCAAAGAAGCGCGCAAACATCTCCTCTGGCGTCAATTCTTCCTCCCACATTCCACCGCGGGGCATGCCTCCTCCTGCTCGCTGTCCGAATCCATTATTATTAAAGGGGTATTGAGCACGAGCAGACTCAAATCGACTATCGGGGTCTGTTCCAAGTCGGTCGAATTTCTCGCGCTTCTCTTTATCGCCCAGAATTCCGAATGCGCGGCTGACCATTTTGAAAGCCTCATCTGCATGTTGATGTCCATTCTTGTCCGGATGGGTCAGGAGAGACTGTTTGCGGTACGCCTTTTTGATTTCGCCATCAGAACATGATGTTTTTACTGCTTCAAGGCCCAAAATATCGTAAAACGCCGTGGCCTTGCATTTTCGAATCCGAATCACCGCAGCCTCCTGATCGGGCGTAAACCCTCTGCCTTGGTTCCCTTGGTTGTGCTCGCGAGACCGAGCTGAACCGGTGTCGGCTCCGGACGCCGTTGCGCTCGGCATCGAAAGGGTTCTGTTGGTAGGTGGAGGCTCGCAACTGCAACTGCAAGGTGGCTTCAAGCGTGGCTTCGTCGGATCGATCGTGTGTGGGTAGGTCGAGGAGCGGGTAGCGGGACCAGAAAATACTACGCAGCCAATTATGCGCGGTTACAAAATTATAGCGACGCTGGGCCGGCAGACAGTGATGAGATGAAAAGTAGCCTGGTCGGACAGTCCTAGTGGTGTACGTTACCATCGCGAGCGAATCCAAACCCACGTGATGCCCCACTAGTTACCCTAGACTAGTCGTCGCATGTCTAAGGTTCATTTAAGCGTGATGATAAGTGATCCAACCCTAACCAGAAACAAACCCATTTTTATTTCGTTTGGTTAGTATACATTTAGATGTAGCAGTGAATTTACGGTATGTATGGTGAGTATAGAAACTTGTGTGCGTAGCTGCACGTAATCATGAATCAGAAATTGAATACTCTCCGCGTCACCATATACAATGGTTTAAAAAAAACATGAGGCAATTCTAAACAGACGTTACGAATTACCTCGATGGTGGTTTGGGTTAGATGAGCCATTGTTAAGCTTTTCCGAATTGACACAGTCACTGTCTATATTAAATGCAACGAATCTGTTAGCAAACCATGGGGCCACGGTTTCCCGAAAGACACAAACTTGAGAAGGCCGTGATGTTGGTCGAGCATCGGCGCCCTTGAAGACAACTGCCGGGAGACTGTAAAATTAGTTGTCATCGAGGGAATTGGTTAAATGATTTGGAGCCAGGACTTTGCAGAGATGGAAGTATGTGGACAGTGCTTCTGCTAGGATTAGACGCATGTATTATTTTGCACGCAAGAATAATTACATGAATGCCGTTTGCATTAGTCCAGGTGTAACATTCCCCTTTCTCAAAAGGCTGAGTAGATCGACCTGTATAAAATTTGCACCATGATCACTGAAACTAGTAAATAAAGAATGTTTTTCAACCACAGGCCGCATGAACTAGGGATGCATGCAGCTATGGCGAATAGGGACCTGGATGTAAATGACATACCCACATAGAATTGGGCAAGAAAAAAAAAATCGATGGATGGAAAAACAGCAACAAATTGAAACGGGCAATCAAAAACATGTCGTCTTGAAATTGAAATGAGCTGGAAAAGTAGTGCGTAATGTAACCAGATAACGCGGACGTATAAGACCTTTTGCAGTGCTGTACTCAACTAGGTCAATCACCCTTGGGATTACTGGCGAGGATGGTGTGTTCAAGAGACTTGGGAGAATCATTCCGAGAATGAAGTAAAGGCATTTTGAAGAAAATTCGTCAACCGAAATCGATTTCTTGGACTCCCGAATCGTTGGTGGTACAATTTTCCCGGGACCATGCTGAGATACAATTGATGAAGACCAACTCCCCGGTGGTACCAATGTAGCCACGTGACTCGGAAAAAACCAGTGCGGAACTCCGTGGCAAGGTGCCACCATGAGTGCATGTAGCCAAGTGAGCGCATTGAAATTTCGTGCCATGCGCCAACGATAACCAGAATGCAGCCAACACGATTACTCCTCAAGCGTTCTGTGTGGAAAGGTAAGCGGGTTGCTTGGATTTCACCACACAATTGCACTGCTGACCTCTTGCCTCGTAGGCCCACACCTTGTGCCGTGAGCTCCCTCAATTCGACCGTCCGAAGCTCGAGGTCTAACATTGAACAGTCTCTCTATTGTCTGGCCCAAGAACCCCGGTGACAAGGTCCCTCCTGTTCGAACCCAAGCCCGATCCGCGACAATTCTCCCCAACTTTGTTGGCCTCAAGTTTGAGGTGCACAATGGCAAGGACTACCATGAAGTGATTATCACCGAGGACATGGTTGGACACAAACTCGGAGAGTTCTCACCGTGAGCGAGCCTAGATGGAGAAACTTTCTGGTCAATGCACTTACTGACGGATTGTAGGACCCGAAAGCCGAACATTTGGGACAAGAGGTAGATTTGGGATAATGTATAAACATTGTATTATATTAGTTTGAGCAACAAATGTCACGAAGCACGCACTCAAATCATGTCAATCAAATCGAAGCAGTCGCAACACATGCGGGTTCAGATTCCATCTATTTATTGATTGATTGATTGTGACTGTGACGAGACCATAACCGACGCAACATTCCCAACGCCAAAGCCTTAACGCCATTCCCATACACCTTAGCGATAGAACTCGCTTCTCTTGACATTAACTCCATACTCTCCAACTGCCATACCCAAATCTTCCATTGTAAGAACCGTCCTGTTTTGGCTTCCTCCCTGGCCACCGCCACCATAGCCTGGCCGCTGAATACCCAGTGGGCCTCCCTTGCCCTGGTCCTTGTTGCCTGGCTGGCCAGTCGGCTGGCCTGGGATTGGGAAGCCTGCGGCAGCACCTAGGGAGCCCATAGGATTGTTGGCATTGGTTGAGGATGCGCGGATGCGACTGTACTGATAGGCATCGGCAGCAATATCGGCGATGAACTTTTGGGTGGCGAGGGCCAGCAATCGCGCCAGGCGAGGGTCGGTTTGGGGGGGAGGAGGAAGGCCAGCTTTAGTCATGTAGTAGTTTGTAACAGCATCGGGGATCTGAGTAACGTTAGTGTGATGTATTCGCGATCATGGAGTTGGACTAACGATGGGAGCGTAATCATCCATCTTGTTTAGGAACTCCCGCAGAGAAGTATCCTTGCGCGTGGGCAGGCGCGATTCGGGAACGGGCGCCACAGACGGGGCGGCATCTGAAGGGCCATTGGGAGCAGCGGGAGGCTGCTCCGTCTTTTCGGGTGCCTCGCTTGCCATCTTGATGGTTGATGAATGATGATGGATTGATGAAGTGAAGGCGACGGGATGACGCGCTCCGAGTCACGTGACCAGACCAACAAACTCACGGTACTTGATCTTTACTAAGGCAATTCGTCGAGTTGAACCAGCCGCAAAAAGTGAGGAGAGACAAAAAATTGGCAAGAAGAAATCAAATTGCATCTATTAAAATTCTCATAGCATTCTATCCCTAGTCTTGAGGTTCACCGAACCGTCAAAATAACTTTTGTCACATCAAAGCTCGTCCACGCGCCTTAGCTCATTGCTAAATGGAGCCGTATCGATCCACAACCCGGCGCCGTTGATAACCGCCTTGTCCACTGACCCAACGCCGTCCATGCAGTTCCAGTTGGAGGCGACTGAGTTAATCAGTCGCATCATATTCACACACAATTTAAGATGTTCAAACTGGAAGCTTGAACTTCTTGCCCTTGAGAACTTTGGTGTAGTAAACATAGAAGAAGTCTGTGTAGAGGACAGTCTGGATAAGACCGGCGACAATGGCGATCGTGTCGAGCTTGTGCTTGTCGGAAGCCTCCGTCATGTATCGGTAGATCCAGTTGGGGATATATAATGCGCGATAGCTTCCAAGAGCGAAGAGATAGTGTGTGGTGATGGTCTCGGCCTCGCCTGTTCGCTGCAGCATAAACAGCTGAGGGAGGATTGCGACGGACTCAAGCCAGATGGAAAAAGCCCACAGAATTTCCTTGATGGTGTACTTGTAAGGGAATATAAGGCCGAGAACAGCGGCGCCGGCAAGGAGGTACTGGACTCGAAAAGTGTCGACGTTGGGATCGTTTGTGGGCTTGTAGGCGTTTGTCATGAGGTAGATGATGTAACCTTGCGAGGCAAGGAACATGACCTTGAAGATGAAGTTGTAGATGCTATCGGTGGAGAAAATGTCTGCAAGGGTCAGAGGACGCAAGAAACGAGTTATCGTCATTGGGTATCTTACCCAGATATCGGGTGACGTAGACCATCATGTAGAGGGCCTGGGATTTGAACGAGATACCAGAACAGCTCTACTCATATTAGCAAATAGCTTTCGGATTGGGTTTTGAGGCTCACGTTGAGCTGTGTCATTTTGTGCAGCAGAATGAAGATGCTGCCCAGATGGGAAAAATCCGCTGTAGTCTCGTTAACGAATGCGCTGGAGCTTGCATGTGGTGGCAT
Source organism: Calonectria leucothoes (assembly GCA_002179835.1). NCBI lineage: Eukaryota > Fungi > Ascomycota > Sordariomycetes > Hypocreales > Nectriaceae > Calonectria > Calonectria leucothoes. The sequence continues at coordinate 102,032 of NAJI01000187.1, forward strand.
ACGTACCAGCAACGCGGAAGACGTTCAAGGGCATGATGGCGGCGTTGTGAGCGAAGCTCTCGGGGTTAGGCTTTGGCGAGGAGCAGTGCGGCAAGGAGTGATCAGCACTGAGTTGATGGAGTCGATGCGATTGCAATTGGAGGAGGGGGGATGATGGTATAGAGTTGGAATCGAGCTTAGACTAGGTTGACGTTGCAAAGAGCTGGGCCTGAACCTGGAAAAAGGACACGACACACGCGATTGCAAGCTCATTGGACCGTGTCACTAGGGTGCGCTGGCACTGGGGAGTTGTGTGGCGGTGCGACGGCATGCGGAATGTGGCGTGAGATGCTGGATGCGATGCGATGCAATCATGTAGCCCGCATCATAATCGATGCATGCAGAATGTCGTGCATCATTCTGGTAAGTTCATTCATGGCAAGCGATAAGCCCCGTGTCTCGGAACTAAACATCCTGCCGGACTTATCGCAATTTTCTGCACACAACTGCGCGATGAGTGCATGCATGCTCGTCTAGTATTGCTTAGCAAGTGAAAAGAATCGGGTGGCTGAGGCCCAATCCAGGCAGTGACAGTGACGTATTACAAAGCATACCGAACATGCCCGAACCCATGCAGGATGCTATATAGGCGTTGCGTCACTTCCCCGGATTCAACAATCACGCCCCAAATTCAAAACCGAAATCATTATTCGACATGATGGACCACGATGAATCAAATTCCGATACTTCGGAATCCTGGCTCACCATTTCTATCACCCACCGCAAAGTCAATTATAGCTTTCAGTTTCATGAAGATGCCACCATCACCGACCTTTGCAACGAAATCGAGGCCAGTCTTGATGTACCTGTTTCCAACCAAAAAGTTCTCATCCCAAAGAGGCCCCTCCTAAAGGCACCTTTCAAAGACCCAGAAATGCCCCTGCACGAACTTGTCGGAAAGTCGTTGACCTTGATGGGGTCACCTGCAGCTGATGTTCAAGCCGTCCAGAACATGGCTGAAAGGGTAGCTAAGAGGAATGCGGCCCGCATGGCTCATAGATCCAAGGCTAGATCCCATAAGCGGAGCCCAGAGGACTCGCAGTATACATTTATGCAAGTCCGTCCTTTGCAGGGCCTGCCTCATCCGGAGCGGAGCCAGGCGCTTCTCATGCGCCTCAAGGAAGATCCGGGTATTAGAGCAGCCATGCGAAAACACAAATTTACAGTATCCCTTCTCACAGAGATGGAGCCCCTTTCGCACACGCAAACAACACACGAGGGTACTTCAAGGATATTGGGTTTAAACCGCAACAAGGGCGAGGTTATTGAGCTGCGCCTGCGTACAGATGCCCACGATGGATACCGCGACTACAAGACAATTCGCAAAACCCTCTGCCACGAATTGGCGCACAACGTCCACGGGCCTCATGATCGTAATTTCTGGGATTTATGCCATCAGATTGAGCGAGAAGTCCAGGCTGCGGATTGGAAGTCTGGAGGACACACGGTTGGCGAATCGTCAGCCTACACCGTTTCGGGGGAAGCTGAGGAGGATGAGGAGGATCACCAGGATTACGGAGGATGGACTGGTGGAGAATTTGTTCTAGGAGGTACCAACAATCCTACCGAGGGCATGACTCGGCGGGAAATCTTGGCACAGGCAGCTTTGGAGAGACAACGCAAGCAAGCCGAGGCGGAACGAAAGGTGCTGGAATCCGCGGACAAGTGGCGACGAAGCCCGCCCCAAGATGAGAACACGAATTAATGCATCATAATTGGATATGATTCCAAATGTAGATCATAGTTGTAGCATTTTAGTATACCTAGCGACGTCATTTTCTGATCATAATTATTAGTATGGTAGCGGATCTAAATCAAGACCTTCAACGCTAAATTTGAACGAATCATTGCGTGAATAACTTCCAGCTGCGTCCAAATCTAGCCGGCCCCGAATGCACTCTCTAAAGTCGACATCTGCATAAATTAGGCCATCGGGGTCCTCCCACTGTGGTCCAGCTACGACATCACCAAAAGGTGTGACGATGGAGGAGCCACCACGGGAGGCCCACTCAACTTGGGTAGTGGGGGCTTTAACCTGGCTTTCTGTGACTGCTTCGTCGTCGGCGACCTCTTTGGTCAGGACAATTTCGTTGCCATCCTCGTCGAACACTGATCTGCGACGAATGCGGGTGCGCTGTGGGGACCTTGGCAGTGCAATCTCAAAGCCTTCCTCAGTAATGGTCGAGCTTCGTCGACCCCTTGCTGGCGACTGAGTCTTGCTCTCTGCATTCTTGGGGATTGCCATGTTGCTGCTCACGACGAAACAGCGACCCTCAACGCCAACGGTGCGCATCAGGCCCAACCAAGCGTCGCGGTTGTCAGCAGTCGGGGCGAGGTATAGGTTGATATTCTGCGAATACAACGTCTGGCGGAGAAGAGGCATATAGTTTTCCCAGCAGATGGCGGCGGCAAGATTGATGCGTACGCCCCGGATGACGGTCGTCACGGCACGGAGAGTGCTTGGGGCTCCCTGGGCCCAGATGAGGCGCTCCGAGCCCGTCTAGATGATGCTTAGATTGGCATTGTTGCATAGAGTATGGCGTTTGAGACAGGACAAGAAGACATACCGGAAGAACCTTGCGTCGTTTCCCTACCATTCCTTCTCTCGGACACACGTACACGACGGAGCAGTACAAGCTTCCTCCCGACTTTTCAATGCATCCTGTCACAATGAAAACCCCAGAATCACGAGCAATTCGTTCCAGCTCCTCGCGTGAGCCATCTCCTCGCACCGTTTCCTCGTCGCCGAGCTGTCGTTTTACCCACTTGAGGCCTGCGCCACCACCCGCAGGACCGACAGTGTCGCCCAGGTCAATCGCCGCATCAAAATACTTTGCAAACTCCTCACGTCCCTCCTTCGTGCGATCCCCGATGATGCAGCCAAACGAACTACCGCGCGGGTACCCTCCAATGAAGGCTTCCGGTAGAAGCAGAATGTCAATTTTGGCAGCGGCAGCGCGGCTCGCAATAGAGTCAATGAGAGCGATGGTGTCGGGGGTAGTGGCTTGGGTGCCTGGGGAGGCAGTTCCCAAACGGATTGTCGATGTCATGTTGGGCTCACGAGTGTTGTGGCCGAGGAAGCACAATGCGAGCTCACGAGGTAGCACAAGAGGGGAAGAGGGGAGCGACCAAAGATAAGGCAATTAAGTAAGTAAGTAGCTATGGGTTTGTACCTGCTACCAGGTACGTAAGTTGTCAATTATTAATGACGGCCTGATTCGGCGCTCTACCCCGACGACCTACCCCAAGAGGCAGCTTCAAGCTACCCCGCACCTCCACTGGAAATGTCCCTTGTTTGGTTGAATGAAAAGGGCGCTGTGTAAGTGAGGTCCGAGATGGGAGGGCCCGCTGTCACTGCGGACCGAGATGGCTCGTGAGTCATGGAAGCACGCAACCTCTCCACCTCGCCCGGCCATTCGCAGGGGTGTGATAACTTGAGTGCTAAACGACTACGAGCCGGCCCACCCAATTGTCGAGCCGGCGTACAAAGCTCACGAGGTCACTGTTGATAAATGGCGTGCTCGAGTGCTCCGAGCCACGGTGGCTAACGCGAATATGAGGTTGAATCTTGAGTGACAAGGAAGTTTCGCATATGTTCATCTTCTGTGGTGTCTAGCATGCAAACACACCCTCGGATATCAATTATATCGGCAATATTATATGTTTTTGCTCCGGTTGCCAATGGGCAGTCGCGCCAAGCTCCATCAATTGACATGCTGGTCGGTTGTTGGCGGCAATCCCCTCTTTAAGATAGTCACGTCCTCCTTTCGTTACTCATTTCTTGCAATTAGCTAGCTACTGTTCCGCTCGCACATTCATCGCCTTCTAGTTGGTCTCGGCGCCGGCTCAAATGCATCATCATCGGATATCTCGTCATCGCTAATTTCTACTGCCGCCTTGCTTCCTGATGAGAAATCGAGCTTGGTTTGCTTTTTAGTTGTTGTACGAGCAGGTTTCGCTACCGGTTTTGCCGCTGCCCTGGTTGTTCTGGCGGGCGCTTTTCGCCCCTTCGGCTGAGGTGGAGGTGCAGGTTCGTCATCTGAATCCATGACAGCATCTTCCTCCTCCTCCTCAGCAACCACGGCCTTGGCACCCCGCTTTGTCGGTGCCCTTTTAGGGGCTGCTTTGGGAGCAGCTTTGGGGGCGGATTTAGCACGAGACCCTTTTTTGGACGGCGGCGGCTGCGTATCTTCTTCTTGTGCGTCCTCGTCAATACCTTCGTACGTCCATGCATCTGGTGCGTTTTCCCAGTTGCCGTCGAAATCGCTGTCCCATGTGTCCGGCTTGGGTTTCAAGATTCGCTTTCGCTCTGTTTGCACAGCTCGTTGCCCGCTTGCTTGCTCCTGCTCCACTCTGGTTCGATATATCTCCATAGCACTATTCAGATCCTCATCATCTGATTCCAAGCCTAGCATCTGCCGAACCTGACCCGTAAGATGCTCAGATACGAACAACTCCATGGCATGTTTATCATCCTTGGCTACAAACTGTGTGACAGCGTCTCCAAAGGGACCCTGAGGCAATACTCGCAATGATTGTGCCGACAAGAATTCTTGCACAAGCGATTCGACCTTGATACCATCTTCTCCATCAGCTAGATCATCCAGAGCTAGTGTTGGGGTTGTAGCAGTGGTTTTGCCTGGGCATGTTAGCTATTTTAAACTCTCTGGCTTGTGGTCTGGCTTACGTTGCGATGTCTTCTTGCGGTAAAAGTAAATGACATCATTTGTGTTGGCAACTTTGCCCACAAACCGGTTGGAAAATCGCTGGGGATTCTCGCATTCAAATTGACCACCATCTGTGGCTGTATATTCAACTTTGAGTCGAATTAGCGGTAGTGGGCGTTCATCCAAAGCTTCTTCATCCGTTTGAATGGCCTCCCAATCGGCATTAGCCTCTTCTATCATCTCCTCAACCACATCCATCAGCTTTCGGGTCACTTCTTGCCTATTGTCTTTCTTCTTGTCGAGTCCCTTGAATCGCTTGTCTTGGTTGAGAACCAACTCACGCGTCACAAATGGGCGGACCGTTTTGAGGGAAATTTTATCCACTTTGAAGTCTTTACCCGTGACGCTCATGATGGCCACATGTTTCTGGACAGCCTCTCCAGGAACCAGTGAAGTTGCAACGGAAGAACCAGGTTGCATAACATAGAAGCCGGTTTCTGGATTTTGGGTGGGGTCAATTAGACACTCATGCTCATGCCCCCACACAACCACATTGAGCCAGTCTGGCAGCACATTTTCTGGGAGATAAGAGGTTGCAGTGTGTGCGTGGTGGTTCTGATGGACAGCTAGTAGATTGAACCAGTCACCCATCTGAGTTCCTGGCCGGAACCATTTGACTTTGTGATCACGGAATGTCCTAAACATGCGTTCGTCGCGTACATTGCTCAGACCATACAAGGCCAATTTTGTCAAGCCCTTTTGCAGTAGAACTGGTTTAGCTTCAATATTGTCTGCCTCTGGCACTCGGCCAAAGTAGTTGAGCAGCCCGCTGGCTTGAAGGAGGTCGAGAGAGCAATAATTGCCATCGCCGGATGGGTCGTCGTGGTTTCCATGGATAGAAAAGACAGGGATAGAAACATTGATGTCCGGGTCTTCGTAATTGACGTGAGGGAAAGCTCCATCAAAAACCGAGGCGGCGTCTGACAAAAACTCGAGGGGACAAGGCTTCATACCAAGTACATTTTTTCGCAAGGTTCGCATGACTTGGTAAAGAGACTTTCGAGAGGGTTTATTGTCGTGGAAAAGATCGCCGGCGAGGAGCACCATGTCGACCTGGGAATATTAGCCAGGGCATGAGCCTGGAATTTGGCGCTCACATCTTCAGTTCTTGCGAGATTCATGATCTCGTCAAAGGTCTGCCAGCTGTCATCCTTGCGAATGGCATCTCGTTCTTCATAGCCCACATGATTATCGGTAGCGATGAGGATGCGAATTGTATCGGCCTCTATTATTATTAGGATTAGATTTGGTAGAATCAGTCAGTAGAATGGGGGCCTACCTGTGAATTCAGGCATTGTGGTGGTGACGGTGGAGAGTGAATGCTGCTTTACGCGATCGCGATGCTAGCGGGAACGCGAACAGGTACGAAATCACGTGAGCAGGGGATAAGCTGGGCGGGGGGCAAGCTGGCTGTGAAGGTCTGGCATGTACATGTAGACATATGCTAAAGAGCCTTGAAGGCGAGTATATAACAGTGGGAATAATAATGGCAAGCAAAACAAGCTATTATAACTCAGTGTGCTCGCGGGATATTGGTCGATAGCCTAAAGTGTTTGTGCTTCCATAATATTCCCGACCATGTTATTGTTCAAGGGGGAGCCGGAACGATTTAACAGCGGCCCGATGGTTTGGACGGTAATTTCGGATGGCTAACAGAGTCGACGGGTGGGTTGGTATTTTCCTTGGGCCGAAAACCTAGATCTCAAGAACCAAGGCGCGATACGACGTAGCCATCGCCAACGCAAAGTAAGGCAGCCGCAAGCTTCCGCCTCGGGAAGTGGGGACTAGGCGGCGCCGATCCTTGACAGGTCAAGTCAATGGCACTCCGCTTGAACGTCCTGACCCGACTTAGGATGAATCTGCATCTGACGGTATCTTGGAACGTCATCACCGCGTATATCACCATCGCCCGAAAGATGCGCGAGGATGCCATTCTCGCTGGTGTCGTCGGCTGGTCACTTGCTTACCTGATGCACATGACGAGCGACGAGCGCGGATAAACGCGACTAACCCTGCGCCCACGTCTGCCTTTGCGCCAGCAACTCACTCATTCACTCAACCCACCCGACAGCACAATTCGTTGCGAAGACTCAGCGCAGGACCTTCGTCGGCACCCAACCCGAGGCCAATCACCGGCTCGGAGACCGTCTCGTCGCCGTCCAGTCTTTTGCGTCCAGTCTATCGCTCAACGGCCATGCACCTTGTCGCCAGGGCTAACCGGGATTTGCTCCATGGAGTAAACTCGCCAACCCCCGCCGCCGTCATGGAGATTCCCCCAGCGCCAGCTAAGCCGCGCCCTCGAGCTCGATCGCTTGCCCAACTCCCTGTCGAGATAATCGCCGCCGTCTGTCGCAACCTGTGCATGCACTGCCGCCTCGCCCACGTTGTCGACCTCGCCCCGAACGTCGTCGCCACTGCCCTCGAGGATCAGCAGGCGCTCTCGCGCCTGAGCCGGACCTCACGCCGATTTAGCGCACAGGCCCAGCCCATTCTCTTCCACTACTACCATACAGGTATCCAACCTGATCCATCGAGCCCCGGGTGGTGGGGCGATGCCATGGCGAGGAACCGAGAGATTGAGTCCCTCGAGTTCTTTTTGCGCACATTGCTGGAGCGGCCCGACCTCGCAAAGTTTGTTCGCGCTCTCGCCTTCTATGCGCTGCGCACCGTCCGCGCTCGCGATGTTCCTCCTGAAACCCAGGCGCTCTTTCGGCAGGCCGGTGAGCGAGCTGGATTTCGCCCTTTGCAGACGTACCATCATGTCGAGTCAAAGTGGCTTCAGGAGGCAGCCATCATGGCGGCGCCTTTCCTTGAACAATTACTTATATACCGTTCGTCCCAGGAGGGTCTCCATTATTTGAGAGACTCCCCTTTTTATCTACCTCACCTCAAGTACTTGGTGCTCCCCGGACAGGATAAGAACCCGGATGAGTGTTGCCATATCCAAGAGATGCAGGATGTCCTTGTCAAGGCGCAAAACCTTGAGGTCTTGGCGGCCAGCGATTGCGACTGCGGGACCGATATCCCTCATCGCGAACGATTCCGTACCGAACCTTGGAACACCGCACTGTCCAGCCTCCGCAGGTTGTCGCTGCATGGCCTCGACCCGGACAATCTGGCCAAAATCCTCAATCGCAGCCCAGTCCTGGAGGATCTCGAGTATTTTTGTGATATGGATAAGTATACTGTACTTCAGCATGATCATTTAATTTCGACACGCGACACGCTGCGACGACTTTGTTATACTAGCACTACTTGGGAACATGCCCAAGGAACGTCTGAAGAAGTGATTGAATTGGTGTCCGGTTTTCTGATGTGGGATCGATCTTTACGAGGTGACATGAGCTTTTCGGACTTCCCACGACTAGAGATTCTTGAGGTTGAACAGCTTCTACTATATGGGCCAGTGTTTGACCAAGAGGATCGCAAACAAAAGTTTGAGGCACTGAGAGATGTTGGGCCTGAGCTATTCATGTCAAGCATTCCTCCGTCTTTGAGAATACTGCATATCGGCATGGTCCTCGCCTGGCCTGAACTGCATCGGGACTTGATGGGCATGGCCAAGAAACTATTCCGGTTCCCAGATTTGAAGACAGTGGCGGTGGACCCTTACGAGCCACCCCCCGATAACCAAGTCAAGGAACTGACAAGGGTATTTGCGGAAAAGGGTATCAGGTTCTGTCTGGGACAGACGACCCAAATTCCATTCTCCCGGGGCATGCTCGGTGTGAGACCAGGTCACCCCGAGCCATCTGGCGTAACGGATTTGCGTTTTCATCTTCAGCATGTACATTAGTGTATAGCATTATTTATAAAATTATACGTTTTCCCTCATGGCCTGTCCCTTTGGTTCGCTGCCCTCCAGCTTTGACGGTATCAGACAACTCTACTCACTCGCCACCATCCATATGTCACCGTGCAGTAGAGCCGTCAATGTGGCCGCAGTCAGGCCGTTCCGAGGCCAAGTTCCCCGCCATTCCCCGGGCCAGTCGAGAAATTTGCCGGTATTTCAACCGCAAAGTTTGTCTGTCGCTCGACAGTGGACGCCGAACTGCTGTGCTCGTCTCCGCATCTCGGATCACCCCCGCACAGAGTATCCGGGGAATACCCCACACGCTGAATATCATGGGCCAAAAGAGAATCGCGCAGGAGGGGAGCCTGCTTGTTAACTGACTTTTAACCCCTGCACATGGTCACAAGCATCGAGTCGGTCCGATCCGAGTGGGAAGCGACGTTGTTATATAACGGGTGAGGGGACGAAGCTGCTGTTCAAGTTGAGGATGAAGCTCCAGACAGCGTCCACTATGGCCTCAATTCTCGCTTCACTGCTGCTGGCTTCGCTGGCTTCGGGCCAGCAAGTCTACATTGAAACAGATGGCGCGACTAGCCGTGAATGCAAAGCCACAGAGACAAGGGAGCCGGAATACCGATTTACACCGTTTAGTTATACCATGACCGAAACTGTTCGGTATGCCACTTCTGTGCCGGCCCCGACAACAACTACTACATATGCCGCACCTCCCGAATCGTTGGCTTCTCTAGTCCCTTCTGTGTACTACACAACCTGGGGTAAATGGGATCCCAATGCGACAACAAAGGCAACTGACACTGATGACCCATACGGCCAGGCCTCCTGGACTGCGCTATGGGAACATGCCAATCCACCCAACTTTACGGAAAGGGGAATTTACAGTACGACCGTTTCTCCAACTCCGATTCCCAGCGAGGATCTGGTTCTACCACCAAGAGATTACTTCGGGCCGACCGACTGCTACAACTTCCCTGAGGGGTTTGCATTCGGCGTGTCGAGCTCGGCCAGCCAGGTTGAAGGCGCAACAGCCGACGAAGGAAAATCTCCGTCACTCATGGATATTCTCGTCCAGGATGACAGAGCCAAAGACTACGTGACTAATGAGCATTACTACTTGTACAAGCAAGACATTGAGCGTGTCGCGGCAATGGGCGCAAAGCACTTCTCCTTCAGCATTGCGTGGACTAGAATACTTCCCTTTGCGCTACCCGGGACCCCCATCAACCAGGAGGGTATCGACCACTACAATGATGTCATCAACTTTATCCTGGAAAAGGGAATGACACCAGAAGTAACGCTGCTTCATTTTGACACTCCTTTGGCGTTTTACGGGAGCAATTTGACCACTGCCACTGATGCTCCCGAGATTGGCTACGTCAACGGGGCTTACCAGAACGAGACGTTTGAGGACGCCTTTGTCCACTACGCCAAGGTGGTCATGTCGCACTATGCCGATCGCGTCCCCGTATGGTTTACCTTCAATGAACCGCTTCTGTATTCTTACAATGCCAAATCAATCTACCACGTCGTCAAGGCTCACGCAAGAGTCTACCACTGGTACAAGGAAGACGCGGGCGGCAAGGGAAAGATATCGCTCAAGTTCAACAACAATTTCGGCGTACCCAGGAACCCCAACAGCGAGGCTGATGTGTACGCGACCGACCACTTCAATTCGATTCAACTGGGACCGTTTTGCAACCCAATTTTCCTGGGAAAAGACTACCCTGATTCGTTCAAGCAAACGTTCCCGGACTATGTCCAGCTCAGCGACAAGGATCTTGAATACATCGGAGGCACGGCCGACTTTTTGGGCATAGACCCTTACACGGCGACCGTCATAGCGCCGCCGGTCGCCGACGACAGAGACAGCGTTCTCGAGTGCGCCAGCAATTCCTCGTCGGCACTCCGACCGTATTGCGTCAACCAAACCACGACAAACGTCTACGGCTGGAACATTGGGTACCGGTCCGAGTCGTACGTCTACCTCACGCCGACGTACCTGCGCAGCTATCTGAACTACCTCGCCAACACTTGGAAGACGCCCGTTGCAATCACCGAGTTTGGGTTCCCCGTCTTTGGCGAGGCGGACAAGGATCTGCCCGACAAGCTGTTTGACACGCCGCGGAGCCTGTACTACCTGAGCTTCATGTCGGAAGTTCTCAAGGCCATCTGGGTTGACGGGGTTGAGGTAACCGGGGCGTATGCGTGGTCTTTTATGGACAACTGGGAATTCGGGTCCTACGACGCGGCGTTTGGGATACAGACGGTCAATAGGACTACGCAAGAGCGCAAGTTCAAGAAAAGCTTCTTTGATCTGGTCGACTTCATGAAAGCGAGAGGGGTGGAGTAAGCAAGGGTCCGAGGCCCGGTCGCCAGGGGGCTGTGGGGCAAAATGGCCGTCGGTCAATTCTTTTTTGTTGCTGGCGGGACGGAGCTTTATTACGCACCCGCCATTGTCTTCATTTCGACAATCTCTTGGCATACATAATGGTCTGGGGCATTCCCGTTCGCCTGTGCGCAAAAGACCTCGTCGTCTTATTGATGGAATCAGACAGAGAAGGGATTTTCGTAATCTCGGGGCCATGAAACTCTTTGCCTTCTCCCCTTGGGGCTCGGGCCTAATTAAAAAATATGCTTGTTCCTCTGACTGGTTTTTTGTGCTGATCACCTCCCAACCAGAATTTTGAGAAGAGCGAATCCCCAGGATTTTCCTGATTAACTTTGCGATGCTCGCATTTTGGGTGCAGGCGGTGGGTCTTTCCGCGGATGAAATGCGAGTATCCCGCAATCTGCACGGCGACTCCCGAGCCGTTTGGGTTTGACGCGACGGCTCTCACTGGCCGGCTTGGCAATGCTTGTAGTCTTCGTGTTTGCACAACCATTGTTCGTCCCCTCATAGAGATATACAAGGGGGCACTGACTTGTCTGCACACGTAGTTGATCGTGGCTTGGTTTCCTTTCTGTAAACGGCTTAAGCATAATGCTCCTTGTTCCCACCACGATGAAAAGGCTTCTGGGCCGTGCGAGGTGTCAGTGGCGACAGGCACTCATTGGTTGTGCTTGAAAGAAATTGCCATCAGACGGCCGAAAGAGGGAAAAAACCGCCGAACAGGATAATTCTCATGCAAGGTACGGCGACTCTTCCAGAAGGTAGATGCGAGGCAGACGTGCGGCTCAGCCATGCGCCACCCGCGACCACCAAGGTTGCACCCATTCCAACCGAGTATGATTAAAAGGCGGCGAAGCTGGGGTAAATCATCTGCTTGCTTAGAACCTAGAATCCAAACTCTATTCGTAACTGCACGGCTGCAAAGCACTCTGTCGTAAATACCACGCTCCTGTTGCGGGTTGGCGCTAGCATGTCTCTGAGTGACCCGAAGTCTGGACTCTCTGTGTGAACTTTACATGGCATTTACATGTTGCTAAACAAGGCAACAAGTCAAGGATCCAGGGCTCAAGGGGCCTTTGACAGTGTCCACGTCCATGTCAAGTGAGTGGCGGGTCTCGCTGCTAGCCCTGTCGGTGGGTTTCCCGGTAATGCCGTGACAATGCCCCAATGGCAGCCAGTACCAGATCTAATAGGGAGCACGCGGTTGGTCAGTTTGTCATCCGCCGGTATTGGTAAGGCTAAGTGCCGCCAGCGGTCCCTCCCCCCCAGAAAAAAAAATAACCGTGGTCGACGTAATCGCCGTGTTACAGAATAGGCGGGATGGCGTCGTCAGCGACCCTCGTCTGGGACCCGCACCCTTTTGGTTGTCAGTAATTGACCCAGGAAAATGCGACTTGGTGAAACCAGAAAGGGAAGAAACGACGCTGATCAGGACGGAGATTGGGCAGATTGAGCAAACGTCCCAGGGTGCCGTGTGACGAATTATTCTCCGTTGCCGTGATTGGTGACGAGTCCACGATACGAACGCTTGGGCATGTGTAAGTCAAGGTCCGAGGCTATGGAGGGAAGATTACTTCGAAGGTATATAATACCCAGGTTGATCATGTTGATTATCTTCTTCACTCATCAGCACATCTTCACACACAGTTCCCAGCCAAGACTCAACACTCTTGAACAACCAGCCCAAAGCCCCCAACTCCATTCACCGATTCGCAGCCATGGTTCGCATTTCCAACCTCCTCGCCGGTCTCGCGCTGGGAACGCTCTCTGCTGCCCACCCCGGCGAGTCTCACAGCCACGAGCACATGAAGCGGGAGATTGTTGCTCGTGACAATGCCGCCGCCATTGGACGCCGCTCTCTCAACACTTGCTCCTCTGGCAACAACGCCAAGCTGATGAAGAGCCGCGCTATTCAGCGCCGTGCCCAGAAGGTCAAGGAGCTTCGTGAGAAGCGCGGCATCAAGACTCGTGAGTATTCGCTGGTTCCACACGGCAGACCCGATTCCTTTGGGCTAACAGGGCAAAACAGCTTCCAAGAAGTATCGTCGTGACCAAGACGCCCTGGTGGCCTGGGAGGACGTCAACCACAACATGACCAGCTCCGCCTCTTACGACATGTTCACCCCCCTCGAGTCCGTCTTTGACGCAAACAGCAGCTGCATTCTGGCGCCCGAGGTTACTGACGGCCCTTACTACATTGTCGGCGAATACATGCGCTCCAACGTTATCGAGGAGGAGTATTGCGACGGCCTTCCTCTGTTCCTTGAGGTCCAGTACGTCGACGTTACCACGTGCAACCCCATTCCCGCCGTGGCCGTGGATCTGTGGAACTGCAACGCCACTGGTGTCTACTCGGAAATCAGCACCTCGGGCAACTATGCTGCCGATGGCCTCAACAGCACCTACCTTCGAGGCATTCAGCTGACCGACCACGATGGTGTGGCCTCGTTCGAGACCATCTTCCCCGGTCACTACGATGGTCGCGCCACCCACACCCATCTCCTGGCTCACATGAACGCCACCGTCATGCCCAACGGCACCATCTCGGTTTGGAATGCTCCAGTCACCCACATCGGCCAGCTCTTCTGGCCCGAGACTCTGCGATCTGCCGTCGAGGAACTGTCTCCCTACAACACCAACACGCAGTCCATCACCACCAACGCCGATGACATGTGGTCAATTGTCCAGGCCGACGACTCCTACGACCCCTTCCCCCACTTTGTCTACCTGGGCGACAACATTGAGGATGGTCTGTTTGCCTGGATCCAGATTGGTGTCAATGCCTCTGTCGACTACACTTCCGACGACTACTACTCCATTGCTGGATGGATCGATGAGGATGGTGGCCACGCCAACTCCAACGGAGCCAACGGTGGTGGCAGCGCTCCATCTGGCAACATGACTGGCACTCCCCCGGCTGACATGTCTGCTACCGTGACTGCTTCCAACTAAGGCTGGTGAATAAATCTCCGCCCCTCCCCTAAAAAGCACATGTACCTTGTATAGATGAATAGAGATTTTGGAAAGAAATAGACATGCAAAAAATCCCTTGATGGGACTGAAATTCAAATTGCAATTTGGTTGCGCACAAATTAAGACTCATCGCGTGTGTACATGTAGATTGACAAACGGCTCGCACCATATGATAAGATATCTATACTCCAGATCGTACCCATTTGATTAGTAACCTTGAGCAGCATCCAGAATGGTTCAAGTCAACACAATATGCTGCGCACAGCGAAACCTAGCGGCTGGTCCACGCGCCCTTGTAACTCTTTGGACTTATCACATTTCTAATAGTCTCAAACAATCCAGCGCAGATACTCTGGTAGAAAAAACCGTTGAATATGGTCATTAATATAAAACACTGTAACACCAACCTACCCTTCTCACCACCAGCGTTGCACGAGCCCGCTGAACCAATTGTCAGCAAAGCAAAGTCACTGGTATATCCCAGCTATTAGCTGCAAAGTTCCTTCATGTCACTTTTGAGGGTTTGGCATGGTTTAAGAAAGTTCTTCTCATTGAGACTAGTGCTCGTTTCTTGGCTAGAAATTAAACTAGAAATGTTTATATATACAGACATGTATATATAGATATCGTCCGCCCCTCCATGAGACCTGTTGGATTCAATTTAAAATATCTATCGCGTATTACATGTAAATAAATTTAGAAGAGCCAAGACAAGAAGGTCTTGTAGAACCAATCAAAGCGACTAGGGGGCTTGGACTCGAGGAGTGCAGCCTGGCGGGCCAGGAACTCGTTCTCCTCGCGATCGATGACATCCTTGCCAGTGTAAAAGTCGACCTCGTGGGGTGCGTGGCCCTTGGTCTTCATGATGATCTTGTGGCCAAAGATGAGGGCGAGGTAGATGGGGATGCCCAGGTATCCGGTAATGAAGGTCTTGTACTTTTCCTTTCCAAAGTTGCCGCCGACGAAAACGTCGTAGTTCTTGGTCAGGGAGACGAGGATACACACAGCCAGGGCAAAGATGGAACCGTTCTTTCCGAGGGGAGCGACGTAAGGAAGAACCTCGTTGGGGATGTTCTGAGCCTCACGAGCTCTGCACCAGGCAATGTGGGTGACCAGAATGGAGATCCAGGTCAGGAGACCGAAAATGGTGGTCAGGTTGACAAAGTATCCGAAAATGGTCGTGGAATCGTCCGAGACGTTCATGAAGGCCAAGCAGGCAAAGATGGCAGAGAAGCCCAGGGCGTAAATGGGAACGCCGCGGCTGTCGGTGCGCTTGAAGATGGCAGGGGCCTGGTTGTTGGAGGCGAGACCGTAGAGGGTACGGCTGGCAATGTACAGATCCGAGTTGGATGCGGAAAAGACAAAGACAAGGATACAAGCGTTGATGATGTGGGGGAGGACCTTGACGCGAGCAAGATCGGCAGCGACGACGAAGGGCGAGGCGGAGGCTCCAGTCTGCTCCTTGGTGGCAAAGGCCAGCTTCTCAGAGTCGTAGGGAACGATCATTCCGACGAGGAGAACGGAGAGACAGTAGAAGAAGAGGATACGGTAGAAGGTGAGCTTGATGGCCTTGGGGATCGTCTTTCGGGGGTTCTGGGCCTCGGCGACGGTCACACCAACGAGCTCAGTTCCGAGGTAGGCAAAGGTGGCGTTGACCATGCAGGACCAGAAGCCGAGGAACTTGCCGGCATCGTCATCCCTGAGGTAGGGCTTGAAGGCGCTGCAATTGCACATGTTAGCCAAGCTGCGTGGCAGGAAGGGGGAGGAATTGAAGCTTACCCAGGGTTCTTCCAGTATCGGAAACCTTTTCGGTCGTGGTCGGGACCGCCACCAAGGGCAAGGACCAGAGAGAAGAGGATGATGCCGACAATGGCAATGACCTTGAAGGAAGACAGCCAGAACTCGAATTCACCAAAGAACTTGATGCCGAAGTAGTTGATGCAGATGATGACGACGAGGAAGATGGCAATGAAGACACCGGGGTTGACCTTGTCGCGGTCCACCCAGTACTGGATGACGAGGGCTGCGGCCGTCAACTGGTTGGGCGTGACAATGATGTACTTGAACCAGTAGGTCCAGCCCAGGGCGAAACCGAGTGACGGGTCGCAGAAGCGCGAGGCGTAACCAGTGAAACCAGCAGAGATGGGGAGCCAGGCGGCCATCTCGCCCAGGGCGGCCATGACCAGGAAGACGATGAAACCGATGAAGGTGTAGCAGATGAAGACGGAGCCGGGGCCGGCCTGGGCCAGAGCCTTGCCGGTACCGATGATCAGACCTGTTCCGATGGCACCACCAATGGCAATCATGGTGATGTGGCGGGCCTTGAGGCCGCGGTGCAGCGACGTCTCCTCGCTGGTCTCGAGACCGGCGATGTGGACCGAGTCGCCATCGTGGCCGTTGGCGCCTGGGTCGTAGCCCAGGTCCGTCTTTTCGACGTCGGAGGAGGATTTGAGGCCGCTCATGATGGCGTTGCAGGCTCGGCTTGTCTCACGCGCAGACTGAGTGAGGTGCGAGGCGAGTCGAGTCGTCTTGAGGGAGCGAGTGCGACGGGACAAGGTAGAGCTGCAGGCTGGGGGCGGATCGGCGAGGTTAATAAATGTTTCCTGCGAGGCGGCGACCCGACAACGACAAGTCCCTGGCGAACCTTGAGGCCCTGGTGGACGATGGACGTCGAGCCCCAGGCGGCCCTCCCTCTCGGGCCTTTGGCGTCTGGTCGCACCGCCAAGACGTCGTGTGAGCCCGTCCCAGGCTCAAAAGGGCAGCAGGTTAGGACGAGGAAACGCCCGCTCGGGACACCCATCACGTAACAGTTGGGCGAAACCCTGGCCCGGCGCAACGTCGTGGGGATGGTCGCCACTGATCAGCAGCAGGCAGCCTGGGGCTTGGGATGCAGCAGCAGAGCGCGGCGCAACTCGCCATGTTGCTGCGCAGGCCGGATGCGCTCCCGCACCTGCGCTGGCTGGCGTGTTGGGGCCTTTTGCCCAGCTGCCGTCAGCCACATCGACGCCTCCCGAGCCAATGCCGTGCGTGTCGAGCCGCCGCCTCGTCAGCCGGGCACGCACGGCCGAGGCGGACTGGGCCATGTGTCGGCCGATCAGCACAGAAGGAAAAACAACCTTAGGTGGGAAGCATACCTCGATGCTTCGTTTAGCCTATCCGGTGGCGGCGTAAGCAACCGGCTTTCTAGAAAGCCGCCAAGACGTTCCTCCACAGTCTGATAAGCTTCTTGGGGTTCTCAGTGGGCTCCGGCCGGGGTGCAGCCCTTGCGAGCCCACCGCTATCTCTTGGTCTCGCAGCGCGCCATGCCCCATGCGGAAGGTCATCACATCCTTCTCATCTTTCTCCTCACTGCACCCATGCCAGGCCATGCCGTCTATCTGCCAGCAAGCCCGTGCGTATCTGCTGCCGCTGAGGAGGCCCTGCGGGGTGCCGGCACAGACCAGCAGGATAACACGCGAGAGAACTGTTTGATTACGGTACGCAATCATCAATCAATATTTCCTGTCTTCTGCCTACCCCGCCGCACGCTGCCTGTGATGCCATCCTCTTCTTCCATGCGCGCCCTGGTCTTGTCTGCCTTGTCCACATTGCAACACATGTGTGTGACTGACTGAGCCTTGGCTGCATCCATGTACATGTACTTGCCGCCTCTTGCGTGCTGTCAATCCGCCGCCTGGCCGCTTGCTTGCCTGTGCTCTCCCATTCGTCTTGATTGATTTCCCCTCTACTCGTACCCCTTGAAGTCTAATGCACGGGTTGCAGTCGAGTAAGCTTTTTGCTCCAGGACCCGCCCGGCCATGTGACCCTCTCCGGCAGCCTCGGCCTACCCGCTAACCTGTTGGAGATGCATTCCCGTCTGCAACTGCAGTTTACCCGGTCGCGAACCCAACCAACATCAGTCTCGACCGAGGCTTTCACGATGTCGTTGGCCGTGTCTAGTGCCTCGGCTGCCTCTTTTTTCTTTTCTTTTCTTTTCCCGCTCGGCCCTCTCTTGTCCGTCATTCCAACGTCTTTTGAAAAAAGCAAAAAAAAAGAAAAAAGAAGAAGAAAAAAAAGTCCACAATGTCATTACCGCCTTGGCGCGAGAGAACCAAAACGCACCCAGTCCGGGATTGTCAGCGTCTCGCAATCCTGTATGAACATGGGGTCCAAAGTATGCTTAACCTTGTCCATGCAAGTAAATCCTTGTGGCTCCCTCGAGACTAAGACGAAAAACCATCGCTCGTCTCCGGCCCGGCTTGCACGAGAGCTACAACCGCCTACCTCATTCACCCTAGCCTGTGCATTCGACGCAATACCGGCTAGCCTCTAGAACTTTCTGATCTTCTTCTCGTCTTCTCTCACATCCATCCACATTTTTAACCACGCCAAGGGTGTAGAAATCTTGGCGACCTGCCTAACCTCACCCTCATACGCAACAGAGTTCACGAACTAATTACGTAGCTGCAAAGATCTTCGTCTTGCATCCTTCATGGTCTGGAAATCATCATGCGCGGTATTTATTACCTGCACCATCCAACTGCCACTGCCATAAAGACGGGGGTCGGCTTGTCGTAGTGTTGATGGTGCTTGGCGCAGGACTAACCACCGTTTTGTTCACTCCAGCTGCCCTCTTTTTTTTTTTTAATTCGTTCGTTCGTATTGAGAGAATGCAATCAAAAAAAAATTAAACGATATCTACGCATGCCTGATTGCCTTTGGCCACACGAAGTCATAAATAAAAAACCCAATCGTCTTATCTAACGTTTAACTTGTGGGTACGAAAATGTTTCACCTGTTCATGCTGATCTGTTCATGCTGATCCGTTGCACATATAGATTGACCAGATGAAACGTAAAATCTCTTCATTATAATGATTTCGGCTATCCCGGAGGGTACATCTTTGGTATTCGCCATCACATTTTGTGTTCTGTTGTCATTTGCCCGGCTGAGGTAAACCCCGCTGACATCTCGACTTCTTGGCGCTTTTCCCCCCAGCAACGCCTTCCTCATTGAACAGCGACGCTTATATATACACTCATCCTGTTGAACTAGGTTCGATTTCATTACGTATAAGTGTGTCGGTTTTCAGCAAAGTAGAGTTATCACCAGCGCCTAGTTGCACATTCAGCCAGTGAGGAATGAACTCGAAAGCCGCAAGTGGGACCATCCCCTGACCGCATCTAGGGCGCACATCTTGGCGTTGTGGTGGAGTTGGTCTGGGATGCGCGCTTGGATACCTTTGGGTTGTCTCTCCAGGACCAATAGCTGCAAGAGGAGATAATTCGGAAGCAAGGGAAACGTAAAATTCCCGATGGGGTTTTGTCGCAAATGCCCAAGCTCAAGTCTTCTCCAAATGACAGCCTGGAATCGAGTGCGTAGCCCCTCTAACATGGCACCAACACTCTTGCACCTCGACCAGCTCTCCAAGGGCCGATGATACCTTGCCTGAGATTCATTGTCTTGGCATCAGGCTGCTGCGTCGGAATTACGTCTGGATTCGGATCCCCGGATGTAATCTGGTTCAAGACCTTACAAATGAGATCAACCCCATAAACCCCACAATACGACACGAATTGTTATTGCTAAGAGAAATACTGTATTCTGGGGTAAATGACGCAACGACCGGACCATTATGTGATTCCACAAATAATGCTGATATGATTCAATCACCACAAACAGTTTACGTTATTGATAAGCTTGTTTTCTCGTCGCAACACATGGACAATATTTTGAAAGTCGAGTACAGTGTGTTGCGGGACTTTTTTTCTTGACTAGTTTGTGAAGAAAAATATACGTATAACTTATAATAAACAGCAACTGATGCAGTCCAGCAGTGTCATTGTGGTGCCCTCCAGGGTACCCTAACGGGCTTGACAAACAGCTGGTCAGGTGACCCCCCTCTGCAGCACCGGAGTACCGGAAATAGCACCATTCAAGGTATCGATTCAATATAGCTAGCTACACCTCTTATTCCTCATTAAATGAATTGAATCAACTCGGGTCAATTAATGTCGCATTCTTATTTGGACGCTATCTCTATGTGCGCCATATTGATCTGTTTGTAGACTAATTTACGCTGTCTTTGCTTAGAGCAACAACCACTTCCCATCAACTATTTCTCGAACCCAGGGTGCTTGATTGGGTCGGTATATATAACTAGCTAGTCGTCTTTGCGGTTTAAGATTACAGTTCTATATGCTGTCATTAGTTGGCACAGATAGTGATGCTTCAAGGACCTATTGCACCTACAATAGGAATCTCCTCACGTTTATTTCGTCCCCATAAGCGAACTAGTTGAGCAAAGAAAGATTTCACTGGCAATTCACATCGTTTTCATTATGCTCAGAGATAGTTGGTCTAGATAGGGTGAGAAGGTTTTATATCCATGTCGCTGATATTTATATCTAAAAATAAGATTTACTCAAAACCTAGGAACTTGACAAGAAAATCCTTCTTTCCGAGAGGTACACCCTGAGCTCGCAGGATTGAGTATCCAGTGGTGATGTGGAAGTAAAAGTTTCCAAAGTTGTGTGTCAAAACGGCTCGCTCGACAGGCACCTTGTGAGTTGTACCAGCCCACGGAATCAACCTACGCTTATTAATCTCATGGGTCCAAACTACTAATATAGGTATTAAACTCACAGGTCAACCTCCTGTCCTGCTCGAGCGTCGACAGCAGCACGATCGAGAGCCTTGATCACATCCAAAGTCTTCTGTACTCGCTGATGTAAATCCTTGAATGTCTTCTCGTTGTTTTCTAGGTTGGCAATTTCGGCGCCGGACAACCTGCTGGCAGCGACAATAGCTGCTTTGGAGGCATTCTGAATCTGGAAGGCAAAAGGAAGTTGGTCCTCAATAAGGCGAGCGTTGAAAAACTCATTCACATCTTTCCCCTTCTCCTCGGCATACTTCTCAGCCTGGTTGAGGATGTGCTCTAGGGTAAGGAGCCCATTGATGAGGGTGTAAACCGTGGTATCGTAAAGTGAAAGGTTGGCCATTTTGAAGGTGTGAGAGAGAGGAAGTACAAGTAAATAGCTTTGTCAGAGAACAGAAAATATCAAGTTTGTGGCCTTTATACGTATTTTTGTTCCGGAAGTCCAGAACAGCTGTCCAGGAATTACGTGATTCAGCCCATTCATCTCGTATCCAGTACTGCGGGGTAGTAACGATTAAGCTCCAGGACGATGTTGCTTCAACTTGCGCCTAAACAACCTGATGACAAGAGAGTGATGTGGGAGAAATGTGGGATATTGTATCAGTTGCATTCCTAGTTGTTATGTCGTGATTTGCGTGTTGGGGTGTAGAGGATATGCCTGTGTGGGAGTTGCGCCATGCGCAGGCACATGGCGTCATTAGAAATGTACCAAATTTGTAAAGTTATCCCTCTGCAAAGCCGATGCCGGCGATCTATGAGTAATTGAAGAGTGAAATGGTAATTTTCGCTTGCTTGGAGTCTGGGAGAAGCTCTCTTTGGAGGATAATGCCTCAATTTGCACCATGAAGCACGCCATCGCTGCACTTCGACTTGCGGTTCTCGTCAAGCGATACTCCGGCTTTCGTTTTCAGTCCCCGATAATCCGTGATTTTTACTCATATTCAGTCTAAATAATGATAGATCATGTCAAAAAATCCGCATTTCTCTACCACGATCTTGTTCTTTGTTCTATGTTTGCATTGCCGAATATACTAGTCTATGCATATCGAACATGATCGCCTCCTCGCTAGCTCCGGAGACCATGCCCAAGGATGATCGTTTATTTATTTGCTCTTCCGTTTCCAAAGTTAAAAGAATAGACCACGGGATTGACCTCGGCTGGATGAAACAATGGATGAAAGGACAATTCCCATTTTGCGGAACCCTGTCGTAAATAATGTGGAATGATGTGTGTGTGTATTAACGTCATTGGTTTCTCCAAGTTCTAACGGGCTCGGCTGTCCCAGAAGTGAATGCAGGCAGCTGCCTCAGGCTGCCACATCTCAACACCACCCCTCAGCCGAAACCAATCCAAGATTCAAGATGAATCATCAATTATCATACATTTATTTCCTTGCTTTCATCATTTACTTGCTTATCGCGCCTAATATCAATCCTTCTTGATTGGTCCCATGCGCAATTGTGCCAAAAAGCGGTTATGCTTAACAGGTAACAGTGGCTTCATCATGCCGTCTACAGTCATTTCCTCTATTCCGACCTATTCAATATTAAAATATCCCTTCTCGGTTCTGTCAATAATCCATTTGTATTTAATGTCAATATAGCGTATTCTAGCAGAGTTGTTCTTATTAAGAACCATCAGGCGGGCATTTTAACTGTCAGTAATCATGACGTTCAGTGTCGTTTACGGAAAACCTACATCAACCAAGATATTGTTAATCCAAATCATCGACATACCTGCCGGGGTCAAGTTCATGAATTCTGCTTCGGTCGATGACGAGGCCATGATGGTCTATTTCTTCGACTTCCAGAACACCGGTCCATCACCAACAAACACAACATGTCCGGCTGTTGAGAAGCGTGTCGAGAGATCATCTGCGAAAGACGCGTCTGCATATACCCTTGGCTTGAGATCCCCAATATCATATCGACCTCCAAGGCAAATCGCGAAGTTTGTGGTGCCTTTGATGTACCGGAAAAGATGTTTCATGATTTTGCCATGGATTTCTAATGGGCTTTCGTTTGCCTCACATAACTTTTGAGTCGTGTATATGATATCAGGTCGTGTAGCCATTGACAAAAAATTCAGGCTTCCAGTCCTCTATAGCCATTTCTTGGTAGGCATGATAGTCGCCATCTCTTTCCAGTTTCCTGGAATCTCGACCTTCGGTGGCCATGGCGATTTTACTGGGTGGGCAACCTACTCACCAAATTTCTCAACAATCAATTCGGCATATTTCTATTAATGGATATAAATATGTTGGCGTG